>VMDO01002256.1:42635-174196 GCA_007922755.1 Pedetes capensis
TGTCAGTGCTTCTCTGCTGTTCATAGGGTTTTCAATGGCAGATTGATTTTTGGGAGGGGGTTGCCAGGTCCTTCTCCCAAGCCTACAGCTTCTGGTGTTCCCAGGTGGTCTCCCATCCAGGTACTAACCAGGCCTGACCCTGCTTAGCTTCTGAGATCTGACGGGATCGGATGCCACAGGGCTACAGCTGCAGGCATGGTTGTTAATGAGTCTTCCTCCAATCTTGATGCTGCGTTCTTCCTCATAATTTTTGATATACAAAACACTAAAAAAAGTATCAGCAACCGCAACGTGAAATGTTTTCCTATTTTTGTTATATGGACCAACATGCTGTATCTTGAATGCACCAGTTCATGCATACTGAGAGCTTCCAGGGCATGAAGGAACAGAAAGAAGAAGCTTCCAGAATGTGTCAAGCTGATGTGTTAGGCAAAGATATAAATTGAATGCCAGGATGAGAGTAGAGCCTTACCAAAACATTAATCCAGTGAAAAATAGGTTCATAGATATCAAATCACAGAATTACTGAGTCAAAACCAGCTGTGAATGGAGGAGTCTAAGTGTAATAGGTCTTACATGAAGCCCACTAAGCCATGAGTTGTTGCATGGGACCAGTTGGTTTTGTCTGCCAAATGCTTGCTACCTTTTGATGGCCACAGACTCTGAGTATTTTAAAGCAGTAATATTTTTTAACTATCCCTGGAACAAAGGATTGGTACATTGTCAGAATAACATTAATGAATTGCAGCACTTTTAAGAAATAAGACCCTTCTAAAACAATGCCCTGGAAACTTCTGATGTTCCTAAAAACTAATACTACTACTTGGAGGACCAGTGAAAATTATGTTACACTGTATTCTGCTCCAATGCTTCTGGGTTCCCAATTGCCCAAATAGATCATTCAGATCAGAATCAAAACCATATGCTGGGTGTGGTGGCACATGGCTGTAATCCTAGCGATTTGGGAGGCTGAAGCAGGAGGATTGCAAGTTTGAGGCCAGAGGCAGCCTGCATAGATTAGTGAGACCCTGACTCAAGACAAAAAATAAAAAGGGGGCTGAGTATGTAGCCCAGTAGCTGAGCACCAGCAAAAGTATATGTGAGGCCCTGGGTTCAACCCCCAAGTATTGCCAAAAATAATAATAATAATAATCAAAACAACATATTACGGAAAAAATGGTTATCAATATCATTGATGCTTAATGTTAGCATCTCACCACTGCTTCCTCTGAATTTTGCTATAACTTTCCAGAGATTTCCCCTTTGTCATCGGTTCTTCAGTAAGAAATCTGAAAACTCTTATATACTAGATTCCTATCTCATTGCTTTCTCTAACATTTAAGGGTTCTTCATTTCTTCTCAGAACCTGCTCAACTGCTTCCTTTCCATCTCATGCATCCACCCAGCACTGGGCTTATCACTCTCTTGTCTACCTACAAATTCTTATCTGCCCTGTCCCTTTTAGTCTTCTCTGCAGCCTTTCAGACAGATAAAGGGTACTAGTGCATTTAGTCAACCTCAGATATCACTAGCTATTTAACCTGGGGTGGGGGAGGAAGTCACTTAACCTCTCTGAGCCTTTTTCCTTATTAGTAAAATAAATGTAAATCTGCCCCATCCTGTATGCCCCTTATCAGATGTGTTCCACAATTCACAAACATCTTGAGCAGTAATCCTGGCCCTTTTCCACTCACATTTGCCATATTCTCAAGGGCACACAGACCTTTCATACTCACTCAAGGGAGATGGCAGCTAGGCTGTTGGATATGTGTAATTGCTACCCTCCAACTGCCATGCATTACAACTTCTACTTTGATTTTTAAAAATCTGCTGTAAAATAGCAAAAGTTAAATTCCTTTGCTTGGCATCCAAGGCCCTTCATAATCTAGCTGACCATGCCTATCTGTTCCATCCAGCCCACAGATATATCTCAATCTCCAGCAATACTGAATAACCATGCTCTTTTTCACCTCCAAATCTGGATGTGATTTTTTCCCTTTCTTAAGTGCATTTTTTCTCTTTTTTTCCCTTCTATTTATTTATCACTTTAAATTTCTAATAATCCTGGAAGTCTCAATTCAAATTCTATTCCTACAAGGAAACTTCTCTTCCAGCCCTGAGACAAACTGTGATTCTCCTACACCTAAGCTCTCTCTATAATTTAAACACTCATTGATAGTTATCATTGGTAAGTATTTATCAGTAAGTCTGGGAGCTTCCTAGATGTTAAGTCCCTTAAGAGTCTGTTCTCTTGATCTCATCTCCAAGATGTGCCCAGTGCCCAGCACAACATTGCTGTTGTTAGATGCCATCAAGTCATACAGAACTCATAGTGATCCTCATAGGGTTTTCAATGGCTGATTGTTTCAGGCTTGCCCTGGGAGTGGATTGCCACATCCTTCTCCCATTTTTGCAGTGTTGGGAATCGAACCCACGACCTCAGAGACTGCAGAGTGGTGCTCAACCAACTGAGCCAAATCCCAGCCCAGCACAACATAGCTGCACAATAAATATTAGAATAATGGATGCTACCAATCTCTTTTCTCCCATGTGTCTGTCAGCTTGTTGTGCTGTGGGAGCTTCCATGTTGCTATAATGCTGAAAACTATGCCACCTGTATTACAGATACCAGCAGGTTTACCCATGGTGGACAAGTTTCAGCTAAGCTTTCAGACTAAGACTGACTAGGGCGAAGGACATGGCTAACCCACTCCCAAAACAACGAGCCATTGGAAACTCTATGAGTAGCAAAGAAACACTGTCAGATATAGTGCCAGAAAATGAGCCCCAGGTTGAAAGTCACTCAAAAGAAGACTAGGGAAGAGTTGCTTCCTAAAAGTAGAGTCTGCCTTAATGAAGGGAATTGAGTAAAACCCCAGGGACCTCCATTTGCTGGTGTGGCAGGACTCAAAATGAGAAGTTGTACATAGGGCCACTAGGACCCAACTCAACGGCACCTAACAACAACAACAATCTCTTTTCCAAAACCTCTCCAGAAACTTCAAAAGGAAGCAACTCCTTTTCAATTTTCTAGCTACATAAATATGGTGCTGGTCTCATACCTTTTTCTGATACTGTGTTTATAATGAGAGTTGAATAATAATTTGCTCAAGTCATCCCATGCCAAATGCAAATGCATCTAGAAACTTATCAAAATTGACCACATTTGTAAAGTCACTTAACCCTTCAGAGTTGTAGAGAATCAAGCTGCACAACTGTCTAATTCAAATTCATTGGAGTCACCAACTCCACTGCATGGAGAGTGGAGGAAAAAAGATGAATATAGCAATTCAGTGGCCCAGGGGATCAATGAACACTATAGGAGGAAAAACTCTGCTATTTAACGTCTGGCCACATTCCTAATTTCAGCCAAATATTGCACTAAGGTGAGGAAGCACACACCATAAATCCATCTCCATGGGTGGAAAAAAAATCAATGCATATATATATCATGGACAGAGGAGTGATTATATGACTTCCTACATGAAAGTATATGTATACATTGTACAACTAAATGCTTCTGGAGAGTCTAATCTGGCCAAGGATACAGGCAGAATCAAACCCAGATATAACAAGGAGTACAAGTAGAAGAAATAAGACAGTCCTCCTAATTTAAGTTCACATCCATATTATCATAAACCAGTGACTCTAGAACACAGTTCAACCACAAATGCTGAGATAACAGTAGCCCCACAAAATACTTCTGAATCTCTAGACATGCTAAGCAAAGAAAAGCAATTCTTATTTTTTGCTGATAAATGGTTTAATCAAACCTAACAGATGAGGCAATATATTTTGAGAACATTTTGTTGTTCAGATCATGAGGTCAGTAATTTTCTTTGGTACAAACACATTACGGTGTAACTGAGTGGGTGCTGTGGGAGTGAGCTGATGGGGAGGGATGACATAGATTTTCTGCAATAGGTAGTGTGTTATGTTCTATCTGGAAAATATTTTATATTCTTATATTTCAAAAGTGCTATAAGAGGAGAAAGGCGTCAGAATTGATAGATTTCCTGTGATTTTGCAGCCAGAATAAAACAGCAATGCAACATTATGTTTTATAAAAGAAACAAAAAATTAAAATTAAAGTAATAAAGGAGAAGTTGAATTTCAATACAGTTTTCAAAATTCAATTCATCTTATACATAGTATTGAAGCCAACTTTGGCAAATGTCACTAAAAATAATGATCACAGTCAGATCACTGTTGTATAATTTGTACAAGTCAATTCTGCAAAAAAGAAGATCCTAAGCTATATCTTACAAAGACACTAGTTTTTTTTCATTAGTAATTTTTGTTAGTGTACAACTTAATGGGTTTATTACATTTTATACATGCATATCATTGTACATTGCTCATGTTTACGTCCCCTGTTACCCTCTCAGAATACCCTTCTCCCCTACTGATCCCCTAACTCCCCATCAATGGGAAAGCAAAACATGCAATATTTCTCTTCCTTTGCCATGAGACACTGCTTTTCATGGCCAGCCAGCTCTGTGTCACAGCCAAGAGCCTCTACCATTTGCAGCTGTGTATCAACTTCTTCCAGATTTGCTTCATGTTTCTGTACTGGCCATTTTATATGCTTGAGAGTGGACACTTCTAGAACTATACTAACTATACTAACTATACGTGTCAGTGGAGAAATCTCAGCCTGTGTTGATATGACATTGTTTGTTGTTCTTGTTAGGTGCCATCAAGTGGTGTCCAACTCATAGTGACCCTCAGAGGGTTTTCAATGGCTGATTGTTTCTGGAGTAAACTTCTCCCTTTTGTGGTGGTGCTGAAGACTGAACTCAGGTCTTCAGAAAGTGTGAAGCAGCACTCTACCAACTGAGCTAAACCCCAGCCAAACATTGTGAGGGGATAATAATGGTCCCTCACATTTGCAGAGTACTGGGAACCTACAAATTACCCTTACACACATTATCTTTTTGGACTTCTAACAATCCTGGGGTGTATATAGGAAAGCATTATCTCATTTTGCAGATGGAGACACTGAAATCTTAGGAATTAAACATCTGGGCCACCAAACCCCAATCCAGGACTCCTGCCACTCACACAGCTGCCAGGATAGGTCACTTTGCAGATACCCACATGGATCCGAGTTCCGGCTTCACCAGTTACCTATCTCTCAGGACTACGGTGAGGATAACACAAAGTTCTCTACCTCCTCTGACTACAGAAAGCTGGTGTGACCTCAGAGAACCTCAGCTTATGCTCCTTTTTGGAAGTTTCTGGTGCCATTGCATCTTCTGGAGGTGCTGGAGATTCTGTAGATTCTGTAGACAGTCCTCAAGACATAAGATTTGTAACATAGACTATTATTCCCACTTGCCCAGTCAGCCCAGGACTGAGGTACTTCCCAGTAGGTGAGACTCTCAGGGCTAAAACCAGGCTTTCCTGTGAAGTAGGATTTAAAGTACAAAAACCAGATCATTCCTGGGCAAATCAGGATGGTTGGTCACCTAATTTTTAAATTTTTACTTTAGTGTCTTGTTGTTGTTGTTGTTGTTGTTGTTGTTAGGTGCCGTCGAGTCGGTATCCGACTCATAGCGACCCTCATAGGGTTTTCAATGGCTGACTGTTTCAGGATTGCCTTGGGAGTGGATTGCCAGGCCCTTCTCCCATTTTTGCGGTGTTGGGGATTGAACTCTGGACCTCAGAGACTACAGCACAGCTCTCTACCAACTGAGCTAAATCCCAGCCCTTTAGTGTCTTGAGAGGGTCTTAAATTCATCAAAGACAACTTTCCCAGCAATCAAACTTTACCAAGGATTCATAGGAAGTGAGCTCAACTATCATAAATCCAGTTTGGGGAAAAATTAAAGCTGAACTCACTCTTTTTTGAACTTTAACTTACTTTCAGTCTTTTATTTATCTTAATTGCTTTGTGCTTCATGAAAAGCTGAGTATTCAAGAATACATTATTAAGTAACCAAGACTTAGAATTTGCCATCAAAGAACTAAAAAGATAAACAATGGTGCATGTACACTTTAGTGTAAAAAAGACAAAGGATGTTATAGGAAGACAAAGAAATGACCTGTAGCCCAGAAGAATTTCAAATGAAGAGATGCTTTAGTTAATGGAGCTTAGTTGAGTGTGTGCCTTCAGCCATACTATGCTGGCATCCAATACTGTCTGATCTTGGAAGCTAAGAAGGGTCTGGCCTGGTTAGTATTTATATGGGAGACTACCTGGGAATACCAAGTACCGTAGGCTTGGAAGAAGGATCCAGCAGCCCATTCCCAAAATTATCAGCCATAGCAGAAAAGCACTGACATAATGCTGGGCATGGAACAATGTTGGGGGGTGTTCAGTTCTGTTGCACATGGGGTTTCTATGAGTCAGACCCAACTAAACAGTACCTAACAACAAAAGTTGAATATGCAGAGAGAAGGGGACGGGCCTAAGACTGGGCTAGAACAAGGTGCTCTCACCAAAGAACAGGAGCCACAAAAGCTAGGAGGTAAGACAGAGCATGGTGCCTTCAGGTCTTGGGCAGGGAGTTCAACAGAGAGTCCTCAGGACATGATGCTAGAGAGTTGACATGATGGGATTTGTATCCATGATAATGAGTTGAGACTTTATCCTGAGTACAACTGGGAGCTATCCAAGCATCCAAAGCATCACAAGCAAGGCAAAGGCATAATCAGATGTACTTCAAGGAGACACCCTGGCTTTGAATCAAAAAGTAGATTGGGAAAGGAAAAGAGCAAGACCAGAATCTAGAAGCACTGGAAAGTTTGCTGTAAACTAAGAGGGATGATGGTGGTGATGGAAGTTAGCAAACTCCAGGCAGGACCAGGGAATTGGGACCTGAAAAACAGGGAACTACTGAGGAAAGATAGTCATTAGGTAACCAATTAGGTCACCTAAGTATCAGTTGCTGGGATTCAGCTCAGTTGGTAGAGTGCCACTCTATACTCTCTGAGGCCCTGGGTTTAATCCCCAACACTGCAAAAATGGGAGAAGGATGTGGCAGCCTACTCCTGAAACAATCCTGAAATAATCAGCCATCAAAAACCCTATGAGGGTCGCTATTAGTCAGATACAACTCAACAGTACCTAACAACAACTTTTGGTCAGACCACATAAGTTTCATTTCCTTAAGTCTCATTCTTCTAAGAAAAACAAGTCCCATGATCTGGCCAGCAATCACCTAGCTCATCAATCTCTGAGTAAAAACAAAAGAAACAACTACCCTTTAACTATATTGGGCCAGTATACAGGTATCCCCTAACTGAGGTGCAATCTACTAAACCTAGGTCAAAAAGCCCAGCCCAAAGAACAAGACCATAAAAACTCCTAACAACAGCCCCAACTTGGCTACCCAGTTGGGACCCTCTTTGTTCCATGAAGGATTTTATCTACTCATTCAATAAATCTCCTCTGTTCTCCTTTGCCTTTGCTACTTATGTATTTATTCCTAGGTCTGTGGACCCAGGAGTCCAGCATCTGGCACCTGAGAAGAAACCCTGGTTTCACTGGCACTGTGGATAGAGAAAAGTGCACAGATTTTAAAGATATGAAGCTGATACAATAAACAGGAAAAAGAAATGGACTTGAATATAATTTGTAAAGAGGGAATCTAGCATGTCAATATATATAGTATATCTCTGCACATATGTGTGTATAACTGTAATGAATTCATATTTTCCATTCTGAGAGCAATTGCATACCATACATACAAGTTTCAAATTTTGCCAGAGTAATAAATATGCCAGGTTGGTATTCTATAACCATTCTACCTATTATCTCTTACAGATATCCAGGAAATATGTAGCAACATGCTTAGGTCAAAACTATGCCTTGTATAGCTAGGTAGACAGCCAAAATAATACACCCCTATCCATTTATCCATCCAATGAACATTTGTCATTAACTTCTCAGGACCAGTGTTTGGTCTAGATACTGAGAACAAAAAGATGAATAAACAGAGACCTTGACCTCAAGGAGTCCACAGCATAGAGGGAAAAGACACAATAAAAAGAAAATCAGAATAGAATGTCATCAGGGAAATGTGGAATCAAATGGGAGCACAAAAAGGGAATGCATGCCCAGTGTTGAGGGATGTTGGTTCATGAGGGCTTCTGGAGCAGATTCTCAGCAGGCCTCTCTAAAAGCCAAATATTTCCATCTCATTCCACATCACTCTTCCAGTGAGTTCTCTACAGGAAAAGACTTTCTTATTTACCACAGAACCTTGCACAGTAGGCAATCAGTAAGATGGATGGATGGATGAATAGATAGATAGACTGTGGGTGAAATGAGTAAGATATAAATGGATATTGGCCTGACCTCAAAGGATTGAGGAAGAATGGCCATCAGTTCATAGAAATTACCAGGTAAATAGTACTTATGGTGAAAAAGGATTTATTGAGAAGGTACTGGATTAAATGGACCATTGCTTCAATTTTGTTTTGTGGAGTTTGACCCTTATCAGTTGATTCTCGTTGTTTAGTATTTATTGAGCCAGATTTTCTCTCAGTACTTAAGCTACTCCCTAGGAGAAGGTTAGACACTTCTGGAAACTGCATTAACTCTTTCTAGCCACCAGGGTGCTATTCAGTGAATTACTTTTCAGTAATTAAAGATGCTGTAACACAAAAAACACAATGTGCTGGGAAATGGAGAGCTAATCTCTCTGCCTGCCTTCCCCAGCTGCCTATTTCTGATTACTGAAGAGATAGGGTGCAAATATGTGGGGATTACACAATGACAGTCAGCCCTGATTTCATATAAGAACCTACAGTAGTCTCTTCCTAAAGCCCATGAATTTTTCACATTAGAGAACAAAGATTAGCAGGATCAAGTGACTAAAGCACTTAAAGGCTTTAATCCTCATTCCTGCTCAAATTCACTCTGTGGTTTTGTACTTATCTCCTTCAAACTCTTTACTTTTTTTGCCCCTCTCTGTGCATCTGCAGGAAGATAAGAGCAGTTTCGGGCCCTGGACAACCAATATCTCTAATCTTTTCTCTTCTAATATGTATTTTATTTAAAAAAAAATAGAGCTGAGTTTGAATGACTGCCTTTCTTTTTTTTTTTTTTTCTTTTTTCTTTTTTTGGTGTCCATATACACACCCAAACCAATTCATTAAGCAGAACTGATCTGCCCTCCCCTCCTCTTTCCACCCCTAGAAAGCCAGCAATATTCACTTTCCGTTTTCAAAAATCTTGGGCTACTAGTTTGCATCTTTAATTACTCAAGGCATTGGGCTTGTTTTATATGACTTATAACAAGCAGTTTTGCCCCTAGTTCATTTAAGCAAAATCATCCCTAGTTTGAGGCAAGACATATTCAATATACAATTACCTGGTGGGTCAGGGCTCTGCCGTTTTGTCATTTTTACTGGCATTTTCTCCATTATTGCTAAGTACTGAGCAGTAGAAGCTGTCACTGCCACATGGCTGGCCTGAAACTTAATTTTCCTAAATTGCACAATTCCTCAGAAAGAGCTTACCCCCCAAGCACAATCCCCTTGGCGAGGGGCAAATAGGGTTAAACTTCAAACTGAGTTATACAGAGCTTACCAAGAGCAATGGCAGGAAGGAAGCAATTAAGCAGAACTTGAGTATGCAGAGCAAATGAGACTTTTTGAGACAATGCAGAATTTTATGTCAAAGTGGCTGCTCAAAAGCCTTAGAATAACAAGAGGTTTTAGATTATCAGTATGTAGTGCTATGGTAAGAAGAAGCAGTCAAGACAAGGGAAGGACATGCTTACTGAACATTATGTTAAAGACAGCATTTTATATGTATTATTTCATCAATTCTGATAATAATCCTTTAAAACAGATACTTTTATCCCCCTTTTGTTGCTGTTGTTGAGTAAGGTACAACTCATAGCGACCCTACGTACAACAGATGAAACACTCCCCAACACTATGCCATACCTGGCACTATTGTTAATGCTTCTCTGCTATTCGTAGGTTTTTAATGGCTGATTGTTTTGGGAATGGGCTGCCAGCTCCTTCTCCCAAGCCTACAGCACCTGGTATTCCCAGGCAGTCTCTCATCCAAGGCCTAACAAGACTGACCCTGCTTAGCTTCCAAGATCTTACAAGACTGGATACCAGGGTGGTATGGCCATAGATACTGCCCTTTTACAGGTAAAAAAACCGAGGTAGAACATTTAGTGAATTGACCAAGGATAAGACAGCTAGTAAGTAAAGCAGTCTCATTCCAACCTAGCTCTTTTGAATCCATGCACAATGATCTTTGCACCAATCCTCTCTCAAGATAGTTTAAAAGCAATTTTCTTATAGCAATGAACTAGTAGTCTAGTATTATAGTCTCTCTGATTGAAAGTCCAGAGCAGTAACCAAGGAATAGAAAATGCCCAAAATTAATCTTTCCCTACTTTCAACCCATTATCCTCCATGCCACTCATCTGCTTCCTGTCTTGGCTCCAGGTGATCTGAGGCAAGCACCCCCTTGGTTTATTCCTTTTCTGGGTAATATCTTAACTCTCTGCACTTACTTCTCATGAAGAGAAGTCCTTTGAAGTCCTATAAGCTACCCAGTCCCCATCACCTGGAGAGTTTGAGAAAACACAAATCAGCTTAGCCTCTTGCTGTGTATTAGCCTCAAAGACAAACTGCTGGTTCCAGCTGTAAGGAAGAACAGAACAAGATTACTGACTGTTCTCTCTAAGTCAGGGTGTCTTAGCAAGCGAATGCAAACCTCAGAGAACATTAAAATGCAAATGATAATTATTTGGAGATAACCTGGCAATTTTTTCAATCTCTCTCTCTCTCTCTCTCTCTCTCTCTCTCTCTCTCTCTCTCACACACACACACACACACACACACACACACACACACACACACACCTTTATAATAAAGGATTGAGTAGTTTTTTTGAGAATTTATTTCAGCATTGTTTGTTACTCTGTGATGCCATTAAGTATTTCTGTTTTCAGTTGAATGGGGATGGAAATTTAGACAGTCTAGTAACCTATTTGAATATAAAAACTGACCAAGTATACCTTCATTCCTACTCAGGTGACATCTCTTACCTCAGCTCTAGGTTAAGCCCAGTTCATCACAGTCTTCAGACAGCCTGTTGATCTCACCACCCATTCCGTCCCTGTGTACCACTCCCCTTAACATCCTGATTTCACACATGCAGGAGCCTCAGGTCAACCCATATTGCCAAACTACTCAGTGAAGAACTAACTGCACCTACAAGGAGACATGTGGTCCTTGTCCTGCCTCTCAGTGGAAGCCTCTAAACTCTTGCAATTGCCCAATGATAGGGTGTTGCTGTTCTTCATAGTAAGCCCCCAGACCACATGTGATAGTTTATGCTAAAGGGATGATGCAGGGTGGGAACAGCCACATGGGTAGGCTTGGAGTGGGGGCTGGCCATACCAGAAAGACTAACATGTGATTAGAGAGTCAGAGGTTTGGGCCATGTGAAGTCAACTTGACCTTTGGGGAGAGGAGATGTACTGGAGATTGAGTTTAGCTAGGTGAGCAACAACCCAATCATGCCTAGCAAATGAAGACTTAATGAAAGGTCTATAGCCTCAAGCTAAGATAAGCTGCATGAACTAGCAACTCACTGTGCATTGCCACACATCCCATGCCAGAAAAAGGTGACATATCCCTGAGAACATGGAAAGTTTGCTTTTGGAATCCTACCAGTCTCAGACTCTATCCTATGTGTCCTTTCCTTTGCCTTGTTGATTTGTGTCCTTTTCTTATAATAAAATCAAAATTATAAATAAAGTACTTCCCTGAATCCTCTGAGTTATTCCAACAAATTATCAAAGCTGGAAGTTCCACAAGGTCCACAAATTTGCATCAAATTTGTTGAAAGTAGGGTCTGAAAGGTGACTGGTGTCAGAACTCTTAAGCTACCTTGGTAGAGGAAGGAATGTGCCCTTCACCTTGAGGGTGACTGACTGACTTTCAGAATGCACTTCAGACCTCCTTCCAAGTACTTCTTCTACTGGCCCTGAATCAAGCCTCACATCCTGCTCACTTTCCAACTCTGCTTCATCTTAACACTCCATTTAGTGTCCTGAGTTGTGTCACTTCCAGACTCATCCTAGAAGTCAAAGATAAGAACCTTTTATTTATGATCACTATTCCCTCTGACAATAGAAAATTGTTTAAATGACTTGAATAAAGATTAATGGCTTTCTATAGCCAAAGCATATCTGGAAGCATCTACAGAACTCTCTGAGTGGAAGAGAATCAGGGTTGGAGTTTTATAGGGTGAGGAGATGAGAGTGATAGGTTTCCTTGTGGCCCTGTTCAGCTTTCATTTTTCACTTTTCTGAAACTCCAAATAGCAATGCCACTCAGCCATTGGTACCACCCCTCCCCCAAACTGTCAGAGCATTGCTTTTAAAAGATATTTTTGCAAGTCTTGCAGTCTATAGATTTATTACAGCTTTGTTGTTGTTGTTGTTAGGTGCCGTCGAGTCAGTATCCGACTCATAGCGACCCTCATAGGGTTTTCAATGGCTCGGGATTGTCTTGGGAGTGGATTGCCAGGCCCTTCTCCCATTTTTATGGTGCTGGGAATTGAACTCGGGGCCTCAGAGACTGCAGCGCAGTGCTCTACCCACTGAGCTAAATCCCAGCCCTTATTACAGCTTAGGGTTGGGAAAAGTAACATAAAGGAAGGAGCAGGGAAAGGGAAGGAGGCAAGGTCAAAGTCAAGAGAAACTGGGACCATGCACATGTCCAAATTAGTCATTTTAAGCTCCTGCTCCATGTCCCCACCCTCTACGCATTAGTGGCTGAAGTCCTCTTTCAGTGTCCTTTACTCCCCTCCCCTAATCCAAATAGGTGCATACTCATTGATATTACTGTGCAGTCTCTGTGAGCCCGAAGCCACACTCCCTCTCGACCTATACGGAACATAAAGAGATGTGTGGCTTGTCTTCTGGGGCCTCCAGTGTGACACCCAGTGTCTTTGACATTTTAATAGAAACCTTAGAAATGATTCTTGTTGGTTGCCAATCTCTCTGAGCTTTAGCAATGATTCTGGTTTGGTTTTTGGTTTTTTGTAACTTCGACAAAAACAGACCTATAGCAGTGCCAAGAACACTACTAACTCACTCACTGCAATACTGCTCTTCCTATAGTCCCCTGTGCTCCCAAAACAGCTTCTTCCTGCCTCTTCCAGTCCCTGGACAATCAAGGCAGGGAAGTTTACTGAGCTTTTGGAAGCTTGGAGCACTGAAGACACTTGATATCCCTAAATACTTATGCAGATTGCTCTTCACTTTTTATTTGGTGGATATCAGTCAATTCTCTGCAAAAAAAAAAATCAGATTAGTATTCCATATAAGGAAACAGAGCTGAGAAAGAAAAAAAAAACTTTGCAAAATAAGACAGAAAAAAACTTTAAAGAAAGTCTGGCTATTTTAAAACACCACATGGAATCTCTGATATTTCTACTGCTACTGCCCCTTTCCAAGCATGATAGAAAAGTCTCTGGAGCAGAGGTCAAAAGACCTGGATTCTAAGTTCAGCCCTCCCCTAATTAGCTACATGACCTCAACCAGGTCTCATGACTTGTCCAACCCTCAGCTTCTCATCTATGGAACATACAGATGACCTTTGAGGCATATTTCAGCTCTGAGTTTTCATGATAAAGAACACATAGAAGAACACACTCCCCCAGAGAAGAGGACCAAGGGCGGGAATTCAAACATGAGAGAGTGAACAACAGAGAGGACCTTTATGGGGGGCTGGCATGAAGAGAGAATCAGAGCCCCACTTTTTCTCATAAGGGACTGTTGTGTCTGGAGTGACCCTGGACATCTTGGCTCTGAGGAATACATTAAATATGTGAGAACTGCTATTATTCTAAGTGATAAAATAACCACATAGAGTGCAGGTTAAATTGAAACCAACCTGACTGGTTATGCTGTCCTTGAGGGTGTGCCGTTAAACAGCTGCCTGAGGAGGCATGACGGGCCCAGAGAAAGAAGAAATGGTTTCTACTTAACAATGAAATAAACCATAATAAACCTAGAGAGGTCATTTCAATAGTAGGAGGGAAGGTAATTTGAGATGATTGTGTTGAAATTAATTTTCCTTCTTCACTTACATTTTAAAGTACAGTCATCAGATATTAAGGTTACATGAAATATATAATTTGATATGCCAGTTGCAAAAATTACTCAGGCATTGAAAACCCCTCAAATTAAGTTTGGAAGACTTTTTCCCCCCTTTGGAGTATCCTGGTTGTAGTTACAGTCTGTCATATGATTCAAAGCTAGTAAAGCCCTTCTAGATTCAATCTGTATTTTTGTGCACACTGAAAAGCAACGAGAATCTCAGACTTTCAAAATGGAAAGAACAAAGCAAAATAAAAGCAATTAATTCTTTATGCCAAAGATGCCATAACCTTTTAAGTTTGAAAGGATCATTAAGATTCATCTCCCTTTCCAGATGGGAAATCAGCAGTGGAAGGCATTTACACTGTAGAAGCAAGCATCTCTTCCTATGTGGGGTTCCCAGCAAAGTTTTGCTTTACTTTTCTAAGAAAATGAACATTATTTTTTATTCCTTTCCACCTCAGCATCCTATAGGCTCAGTTCTAAGTGGTACATCCACATTAGCTGATAGTCTATAGATGAGATTTTTTCAGATTTTTAATAGATTTTACTCCTCAGTCACAAAGTGAACTAGCAGTTATTTAAAAAGCAAAACTACCTATTATATGCCTGTAGCCATAGCCCTGGGACATCTGATCCCATCAGATCTCAGAAGCTAAGCAGGGTGCTGGGCCTGGGAACACCAGGTACTGTAGGCTTGGGAGACGGACCTGGCAATCCACTCCCAAAAATGAATCCACCATTGAAAACCCTTTGAACAGCAGAGAAGCACTGACAATAGTGTTTCTCCTGCTGTATGTAGGGTTGCTATGAGTCAGAGACCGACTTGATGGCACCTTACAAGAACCTACTATATGCCAGACACTATGCTAGACATTAGGGTGGAAGCAAAAATTTTGGGGATTCCTTTCCTCCTTGAGGAGACAAACATGAACAAGTAGAGAAATACTGAAAGGACAATTTGTTATTGTTGTTAGTAGGTGCCATTGAGTCAGGCCCAATTCATAGCAACCCTTATAGGGTTTTCAATGGCGGATTGTTTTGGGATTGCTTCTGGATTGCCATGTCCTTCTCCCATTTTTGTGATGCTGGGGACCGACCGAACCCAGGTCCTCAGATAGTGTGTAACAGCACTCTACCAACTGAACTAAACCCCAGGCAAAAGAGTGATAGGAGTACAGAAATGGAGAGGATTAAGTCTGCTCAGAGGAAGTAGAGACAGCTTTAGCTACAGGTGTCTACATGCTCATAGATTCAGAACACTCAATGTATTGAATTCCTATCCCCTCCAGACATACGACTATGGAAGGGCCTCAGGAGTTCGAGAGTGTGTCTGTCTGTTTTGAGACAGGGCCTCACTATGTAGCTCAGTGGCCATAGACTCTGTGTCCTCCTGCCTCAGCCTGCCTGGTGATGGGATTACAGGTATATGCCACCACACCCTGCCTCGAACTGGTGGCCTCTTAAAAGACTTGTTGCCTATGGTGCTGAACAAAGCCCTTAGTACCTCTTGGAAGGGTTAAGTTGAAAAATTAGGAAAAGCTCCCCTTCTGAGAACAATCCACAGGTAAAAGATCACAAGGGCATATGATGCATTACAGAAGGCTAAATATGATGCATTATATACCTACCAATCTTTCTGCTAGGTAACATCTCACACAAAAATAAAACACACCAAGGACTTCCATTTTGCAAACACACTTCTCCCTACCTCCCAGGGGTACAACTTTCCAGGTATCAAAGGTCCTGCGAGTAACAGGCACAGCAGACCTAAAAGGAAAAAAAAAAAAAACAAAGAGCAAGAATAAAACATGATGTTGCTCTGGTCCAGACAACACAACTTTCTCTAGAATCTACATAAGTGCTGAGAGGCACTGGAGAACTTTAAAAATCAGGTTGACACTTGCTGTTTAGGATTGCAATAGAAAGTCCTTTATATTAGTTGTTAACATTCTGAATAATACTTAAAAACAGTAATCTATATATAATTTATCTTCTAATATAGGACTATTATTTCTGGAAAACTAGCGGCAAGACTAAAATGGCCTTATTCCAACGACCAAAATCAATTCTTTTGTACAAATTTGATATAGGCAGCCTGTGTACCATTTGAAAAAGCTCACTGACCTGTGAAGCCTGGCATTTGCACCATAAAATTTAGAGCTTATTTGATGAAGTTATTGAACACTGTACTTACCTTATCTAAAGTTTAAAGCAATTGTACATAACTTCCACCTTTCATCTTTAGGAAGAAATTTGGGATAAGCGGCAAATCAAAATGCTCATGTTTTAGAATTGGGAAAAGATGCAGTCTAGACTGCACTTAATGAAAACTATAAGTTAATTTTGAATGTGATGCTGGAGGATCATTGCCAAGTCAAAATGATGGAGATTATTTTTGAAAGGCTTTAGAAGTGAAGAAAAAAATATATAATGCAATATCTAAATAGAAGTCTATTTTCTTCACTCAATTGCTAATTAAAAGTTTATTTTTATATACTGTAATCTTAAAATTTGGAAGAAATGAATGATGCACAAAATCTATTTGCTGTCTTACATAGGGAAAATAATAAGTAGGAATATCTACCCTTCTTGATAATTGGTTCTATCATCGTCCATATGCAAATGAATCTCCTAATTTTTTGCTGCTAAATTGAAGCCAGTCATGGACATTGACTTTTAACTGTAAAATATAAGCAGTTCAGAAACTGTTTGATCCGTTTTAACCATTTAAAAAAAGAAGAAGGCCTGGGCTGGGTGGCGCTCGCCTGTAATCCCAGAGGCAGTCTGCGCAACTTAGCAAGACCCTGTCTCAAAAAGTTAAAAAAAAAAAAATGAAAGAAAGAAAAGAAAAAGGCCGGGGGTGCCGCTCAGTGGTACAGCACTTAGAAAGCATGCAAGCGTGAGGCCCTGGGTTCAACCCCCAGTACCACATAAAGAAGGAGGAGGAGGAGGAGGAGGAGGAGGAGGAGGAGATGACGACTTAGTTGTGACCATTCAATGGTGTTTAGCAAGACCATTAAAATGGGGGGGAGTGTTAACAAACTGAATCATGGGTGAGAACTGTCATGCACAGCTCTAATATCACCACAGGTTCCCATCATTGATCAGATTCCCAGCATCTAATTCAGCCAACATCATAGAAGATGATTGGCTAGAATGTGGAAAAAAGAGTCAAATTTTTTAAGATTACTCTGATAGTTCTTGTTGGTGACATGATTTTCTTTAAGCTCAATTTATTATTTTAGAAATTTGACTGAACTCATTCAGCAGACATTTGATAATTTGGATAAATTCTAAAGTGTCCACTCGATAGGCAACTGTAGAAATTTAACTGCATTCAATAAAATCTATGTCATTTCTGAAATCGTTACTTTGTTTATGCAAATCTTCACCTTGAGTAACATTTCTTTCAAGCACAGAATTCTCAGTGTTGACTACTCAGTTCACTGATATACTTTGAGTCTGGGTATAAGCAAACCTCATAGGAGATATGGATATGGTGGGGACATCAGTGAGGTGATCTCTATGAGCATGGAAACAAGGAGACTCTTTGAGGCTCATACTCTAAGACTGACACACAGATGGGACTATTCTGTATTTTATTTATGTATGTATGTATTTATTTAAACCCAGGGTCTTGTGCATGTTGTTAGGAGAGACTAATCCCTGGAGAAGAACATCATGTTTAAGAGAGTGGCAGGTTAACAAAAACAAGGAAGATCCTCAACTGGATAGACCGATACACTGACTGCAACAATGGGCTTGAACATTAAAAGATTATGTGCCTGGCACACTGTTGGAGAGTGTTTTGTTCTGTTGTACACAGGGTTTCTATGAGTTATACCCAATTCCATGGCACCTAACAACAACAAAAGGGTCTTGTGTATGCTAAGCAAGCATTCCACCACTGAATTGCACCCCAGCCCCTTTTTAGTTTATTTATTTAATTTTGAGACAAAGTTTCATTAAGTTATACAGACTGCCCCTGGCCTTCAACAACTATTCTTTATTCTGTTAGCACATTAGCAAATAGAGTCATCATAAAGAGGCAGAATCTCTCTCAAGCCACCAACTCTGGCCCACAATTTACTGGAAGCTGTTAGCCAGCTGCATTCATTAGATTATAACCTAACAAGAGGCATCATGTATTCGTATCCTAGTGCTGCAAAGCATGAAGAGAGAAGCAATTCCTTCCAACTGATAATTATCAGGCAGCTGATAATAATTTGGCTTCCTGTGTAGGTTGTCCACAAAATGAGATTAACTAATCAAGCCAATTTGAATGTATAGTCCACTTGACATTGCATTTATCAGCATAAATCATAACAGCTGTCCATTTTTCTTTGCTTACTCCATACCACATTCCCCACATTATAAGTATTGTTTTGTCTGGTTCCGTCTTCACCACATGACTTAGAGCTGAGTCACTTATCCAAGGTTATACAGTCAGTTAGTGGAGCAACCAAGAAGTCTGCACCTAGCTTGTGTACTCTCTGATACTATGCTCTCAATAACCTAAATTTAGGCCAGCCACAGTGGCGCATTCCTATAATCCCAGATACTCAGGAGGCAGAGGCAGGAAGATGTCCAGTTCAAAGCCAGAAGCAGCCTGCATAACTTAGTGAAACCCTGTCTCAAAATAAAAAATGGTTTGGGACTGAAGCCCAGTGGTAGAGCCCTTGCACAGCATGTGTGAGGCCCTGGGTATAAACCACAGGTACCACAAAATGATCATCATCATCCATGTTTATTGTTCAGGACCACTGGGAGCTTTGATATCGCTGATTAGCATCCAAACACATGGTCATTTGTGAAGTACAAATAAGATCATGTTTCCAACAATGAAAGGCCATATCAAAACCCAGGACTCTAGAAACTTTCCCAAGGAAATGCCATTATTCAGGGTGAATTGCCACACTATAGTCCCCAGGAAATATCTCCATACATTGACATCCCTGTGCACCTGTACTTTTAAATTCATCACTTGAGGAGATTAACTATATTCTCATTTTCTTTGTTGCAGCTTCAGTTTGAATGTATTTGCATAGTTTGTCACTTGAGGAAGAAGGTGTAGTCTCCTATGTCACTGGGAATCCATGAAGTTGGATGTCTTGTGTATATTTCATTCAGGAAGTCAGCGGCCTGGCCTCCTGTTTGTGCAAATCAAATCTCCAGAGTCTGATGTTTTCCCAATATTGCCCAAATTGTGGACAGCAGAAAACTCAGTCATGAGCATGATGAGAATTAGCAACATGATCAGAGACTCCGACAATGAAATAGAATTCAGTGTCCTTCTATTATGGGCATAAATAGTCAAAATCTTCTTCTGCCATTACTCTTATTTCTGATTTCTCATCAGTTCGCCCTTACATGGTCCAACTCTCTCAAATACCTTTATGGTATATTAAGTAGGTACTTTTTTCTTTTTCTTTTTTTGTTTTTGGAGACAGTCTCCCTAAGTTGCACAAACTGTCTCTGGCCTAAAACTTTTTTACACAATCCTCCTGCCTCAGCCTTCTAAACTGCTAGGATTACTGGCATGTGCCAAGGCCCCCCACTGTTGCTGCTATTTTGGGAGGTTCTTGAAACTTCAGAAGGTGGGATCTAGCTGGAAGAAATAGGTCACTAAGAGCAAGAGCGAGTCCTAGGGAGAACTTGTCCCCAGCCCCTTCCTGTTCACCATGAGGTGAACATCCTCTTCCCCCATAGGCTTCTGATGCCATGATGTTCAGCCTTGTATCAGGCCCAGAGCAATGGATCCAGTTAACCACAGACTGAACCCTCTGACACTATGAGCTAAAATAAATCCTCCCTCCCTTAGGTTGTTTATGTCAAACATCTTGTTACAGCAACGTAAAACTAAGATGCTAGTGTTGAAGAACACACATTGGAAAATGCTGCTTCATTTTCAATTTCTGTTCTATTGCCATAGAAGTTTAATTGCTATAAGAAGAAAATCATTCAAATTAATTATCAAAGAATAAAGTTGAATTCTGCTTAAGACTCAATGGAAAGCATAGGTCAAAGCAAAAAGCACATGGAATTAATGGTTGATGTTGGCAAGAGAAGGTCCTTTAAGTTAGCAAGGAATGAAAGATGGCTACTTGGTCATTGTTCTCTATGGATATCTGCAGAGCCCAAACAAAGTAAAAACTAGTCAGAAGAAGAAGAGAGAAAGGGTTCAGCACTTGCCAGCATTGGAGTTTATTTCAATAAATTTCCATGGTAAAGAGATAGATCTAGATATAATAGTATTTGGTATAAACCCACAGGAGCCAGGCAAATTCCAACCAACTTCATTAAGATTTTTTTTCTGTAATCATTTTGAATCAACCACATTCTTTTACTTAACTACTCTGTACCTAATGTGTCATATTCTATGGCTTTTCAGATTCTGAACCTGTTTTGTAATACAAAATTCAAATAAAAGGCTTCTGAAAACCTGTTGGTGTTTTGCTGAAGGTTTTGTTCCTCATCAGAAATGTTAAATTATAAAATCGTAAAACACAGTTTTAAGGAATGGGCCTTTGTCTAGGAAAAAAAGATTAATTGTGGAATTCAACTCAAAGTTTGTGCCAGTAGAAGAATCTTAGAAAACAAAAGGCAATAAATTTTGTTGGCTTTGTACTTTGACACAGTTGTTAAAATCCAAACCAAATTCCCTGGATACAGTTTCAAGCATTAAAAATGAAACATTCTTGAAATAAAATGTTTTCGCCAGAACTCAAAAGTATAGGAAGAAGTATGTGGTAGCCTCTGCCACTTCAAAACGGTTTTTAAGAAAGGTGGAAACTTGGACTATACATACATATAAATAGCACTTGAATAATGATAATTACAATGTGTATCACAATAGATGAAACAAAATCATTCAGCTTTAGAATCCTTTTAAAAAGAGAAAACATTACAAACTACATGAATAAATCTGAGGCAGGGATTACACTATCAATAGTTGCGGTCAGAAATATCATTTGTTATTAACCTTTTACCAAAGACTGTCTTAGTAGGCCAAACCCCAGCCAATAGGAGAGTTCAAGAGAGAGAGAAAAAGAGAGAAAAAAGACACTATTATTGAGACTATCTCCACTTATCCAGGGAACTCATAAGTAAAATGTTGTTGGTTTCAGCTGACCTTTTCTTTTTTGTACTCTTCTTACTTTTGTTAATGTCCCATTTTAACACCTGAAAAGGTCATTGTCTTACTGCAGTTGAACACATGAGAATTGATAACGATAATGGAAGTTTTTTGCCTTCCCCATGGAGTCACCTATGCCACAGGTTGCTTGACATTATGATGTAAGCAGAGTAAGTCCTGTAAAAAGATATTATAAGTGGTGTCACTTGAGAAGAGGCAAAATATCCAATTTGTCCTCCAGATTTCTCTCCCCATGACTGCTGTATTCCATGAAAAATTCAGCCTCAGAATTACTGCTTGAATTAAGAAACAGTATCCTCATCCTTTCAGTATCTTCATTAATTCCTTAATGGTGATGGTGTTTTTAGGTACACGAGCCTGGTGCTAAGGCATGGGATGCAGAGGGTGTGAGACTGGAAAGGAGGGAGGTAAGAAGTCTTGTATCCAGTGAGCATTGTTGTGAGAAGAGTAACAAAGCACTGAGCAGTAAGAAAGGACAAAGGGAAAGGATCCACAAGAGCTTCCGAGGCCATCTTAAGGGCAGGTAGGAACCAAACACAAGATGCATCCACATGATAGCTTTGTCTGGTGAGCACATGTGTGACGTGCTTAGCCCATGTGAGTATGCAGGAGACGCTCAGTAAACAGCCCTCTCTCTCTCCCTTCTCTTCTCCTGTGGAAGGCCCTAACCTTCCAAGATTGGTTTATATCATAATGAATCTGAGCTGGACTCACATGTTTCTTAGTTTGAGGCTCACATACACTCTACAAATCTCACCCTTGAAGTCTCAAAATTGGAGAGAGGTTGGGGAGGCTTTAGACACTGCTATGCATTCCATTTGTTTTCTTATTTCATCTATTTATTCACACAAATAGTATGTATTGACAGCATACTTAATGTGTTGTTCACACATGAGCATTCCCTTTAATTGCCCTCCCAACACAGTGCAAAAGTAAGAAAAGACAGGTGGCATAGTTTCTAGTCAAGATGGAAGAAACCTAGGTATATAATAAGTAAGCAAGATCGGGGTCTAGAGCTAGAGTATGAATATCTGGTCTCTATCATTTCTATGCATCTACCACTAAATCAAAGTGTTCAAGCCTTAAACATAATGTGCAGTAGTTTGGAGGCACTTATGTAGCATTGGGTCAGCACTTGAAAGCTTTGAAGCTCTATGAAGCGCAGGGACTGAGTCTTACCATTGCTGTATCAGTAGCTAGCAATAAAATCTCAGATATATTAGGTGCTCGATATTTATCTGTTAAATCTTTGAGTGTATAGAAGGGAAGCTGTTGAGAAAGAATTGAGGAAGGACATGAAAAACATGGAATTTAGCAAGATATTTTTAAATTTTCATAAAAGCCAGGGTTCTTAGTGCCAGTATATCACATAACAGGTACCTCTCACATCTCTGGTCAAGTTTCTTCCTACCACAAATTTTAGCCGCAGCTTCAGTGGACAGCTGTGTGCAAGTGTAGATTCACATTGCACCGATGCACCCACCTCATGCAAGGAGAGGAAGTCTTTCTACTTTCTGCTCCAGGACATTTCCTGATGCTGCTAAGTCTCCTCTGTACACCCACATATATACACAGAAAGAGAGAGAGAGAGAGAGAGAGAGAGAGAGAGAGAGAGAGATGTACATGCACATAAACACAATCTAGAAATGCAGGAAGTTCATGCTTTCAGGAGAAACCCTCAACCTAAGGTAGCTGAAGCCTGGGGATTAATATCTCAACCTTCTTCCCATGAGACACAATTTTGGGAGAAATTTTGTCCACTACAAAGGAGATGAGGTAGAATTAAGCCCCCACTTCCTATAGCAATGACTTAGAAAAATACTTCTACGTGGAATTTCCTTCTTTTTCTGCTCACTTTCCTCACTCCATCACTGCTGTCCTGGGATCCAATCTGTTCCCAAAGAAATTGTCTTCATTGAGTCCTTGATTCAGACTCCACATTCAGGGAAACTCAACCAAAGACTATCTTTAAAGAAAGATGTTGATTAAGACTTAAAGTTTAGCAGGAAATATGTCTGAGGAAATAGATCATTTGAATTGCATAGTAGATGCTTTGTTAGAGGAAGCATGATGGATCAAAATTTAGACAGATCTTCAGCAGATCATAACTATAAGGGGGCCCAATGGATAGTACAGTATACCAAGGCCATGTCACCTGTCTAGACCTACTTCTGTGAGCTCCCAGAGGTTCTCTCCATATCACCCCAACTGCCTCAGCCTCTCCAGGACCCCAAGAATGATTCCCAGCCCAGCAACTAAAGGAATGATGCCAGGGGCTCCCAAGACATTCCTGCACTGCTATAACTATTATAAAATCTTACTGATTATTTCCTTGCAATAATGATTATTAAATACTTTTTAATATCATCCTTGGCTAGAGCAATTCATAGGAAATATGCCTAATTTTAGAGACAAAAAGTAGTTGTCAGGGAAGATATTCCTGAAGAAATGATACTAATGTTGGATATTATATTAATGTTGAAATAGCTTATATGAAAGCCTACAGATGAGGGAATCTATAGCACTTTAGAAGAAAAAGCAGAAATTCAACATGGCTGGCTAAGAACAGAAACAAAGACAAGACCACAAAGGTCTTCTAGGCCATGTTAAAATTTGAAGATTTTCTGAAAGCCATTGAAGGGAGAAAGTCTCCAACCACTGATATCATGGTGGCCTCTATCAGAGCTAACTTTCTGGCATGCAGTCCTTGCTCACAACTCGATGAGACCCTAAATAAACTTCTTTCCAATGGCTTTCCCTTAATAATACCAGTGAACATTTATTGTCTGCCTGTTTCCTGAGTGTCAGACACTATTCTAGCTAATTTGCATTAAGTTATTTAATCCTCACAACAAATCTGTAAATTAGGTATTATTATCCCCACTTCACAGGTGAGGAAGCTGAATCAGAAAGAGGTTAAATAATTTGACCAAAGTTACCATTCCAGCAAGTAGCAATGCTAGCTCCTTAGTTCTCATGTTTCACACATTAGAGAAACTACTCCAATTTCAAATTAAACACATGCAATTCAGAAGCTGTTCCAAACAGTGTTTTTCTCACAGCTAAAGCTGAGTTTCAATACAGCGTATCTGTCCAGATTAACAATGAGTGAACAGAAACCCAAGGGCCAATTATAGGAGTTTGAGTCTAAAAACATACTGTGTTGGGTCAATGAATCCCAATGCTAGCAATGTGTTTCACCACATCATAAATATAGCCTGTTCAGAAAAATGGAAAAAAATTCAATGGCTAGCCAATGATTGACATTATAAAGAATATATCTGGGACTTAAAGAGTAAGTGTAGAAAAAAAAGAGTTAAATATTTATAAATCTCACCTTCTCATTCACCAGTGAACACCAAGTGTGAGAGATTCAAACATCCTTTGTGGATACTACAATTGTGAAAGATACAAAAATATAGGAATTCTGCTGCCAAAATATAGGAGAAAGCTTCCCACTCTCTAGGAGTTTAAAATTTCTAATAGAGAGTCAAGATGATACTTAAATGACTATGATACAAGACAGGATGCAATAAGTGCTCTGAGAGTATCTAAATGCAGACCAGCGACCCTCAGAGGGCAGAATTAGGAAAAGCAGGATGCAGAACAAGGACTTTGAGGTGAGTCTTGAAGAGGAGGTCAGGGGAAAGTGGGACTAGTCTGAAGAGGGAGGAGCCAGAATGAGGAGGTATAAAATACCATCTTGTAATTTAGCAACTAGTAAGTAATTCCAGTGATTCAGTATAGATTTAATGAGAAGTAAAGAACATTCATTCATTCAATGCATTTTTATCCATTGTCTCCTGTGTGTCAAACATTGCATTAGGCATTATGGACAGATATATCTCAGTTGATGTGGATAGGATGTGTCTACCATCATGGGGCTTATTTCTAGTGGGACTGGCAAATGATATGGAGAAAGCAAGCAAACAAAGTGATTAAGATGAAATAAGAGGACTGGAGGCTGGAAAGATACATTGGCTAGAGAGCCTGCAGTGCCAAACAAAGGCATTTGGATTTCCTTCTATAGGCAACAAGAAATCACCAAGAGTTTTTGGTCAAAAGTGTGAAATAGGAGTGAAGATCAAAGTAGATTTTGAGATACTTGATCCCAGAATAGAATGTAAGAGGAAAAACTGGAGCAAACAGACTAAACAAGGGACTCCTACACTAAGGAGCAGTGAGATAGTGGATGTAAACATTAAAACATGTATATGAGTGAAAAAGCATCAGAAGTAAAAGCAGGGTTCTGTAAATAATTGGACGTGGAGAATGAAGGACAGAGAGGAATCCACAGTTAGCACTTGCTCAGCCAAGAGCACAGTGGTGCTGCTAGCAACCCATGAAAAGCAGAAGATGGCTATGCTGTTAAAAGCAAGAATCCCTAACACACTTGCTTTAGGAGCCTTCAGCTAGAATCGGGCTTGCGTCCTCCTGCTGCTTTCCAATCCCTCCCTGCAGGCAGTGCTAGAAGCCAGAGGGAAAAAATGAGACCATCAAACAACAGTTCTACTGCCAGGATGATAAAAGCAGTTTGTGTATTTTTTAAAGCTAGTACATTCTACTTGTTTCTTGCTACTTAAAGTATTAATTGAACTACTTACCTTTTCATACAAAAAATAAATTAGAATTGGGAAAACATCCATTCTTAGCTATCCATGCTATTGTTTGTGGCTACTTAGACCATCAGAGCAGCTCATACCTCAACCGCTGTATAGTTCATTCACCTAGTAGCAGGCACAGAACCCAAGATGGGCAAAAGCAGCCTCCTGGACTAGTTGAAAAATCTATTCCCATAACACTAGCTTTTATTTGAATGTGATGTCTAGGATTTTCTCAGCATAACTCCATGATGGCACCACAGCAAGTAAAGGCAAAAAGGAAACAAGATAACAAGATTGCTCACAAGAAACTGGTGAAGCTGGGCAATAATCACATGGATATTCAGCACACCATTCTGTCAACTTTTTTTTTTTTTTTTTTTTGGTGATACTGAAGGTTGAACCCAGGGCCTCGCACTTGCAAGTGCTGGACCACTGAGCTGCACCCTCAGCCTATTCTTTTTTACTTTTTGAGACAGGGTCTCACTAAATTACACAGACTGCCTCTGGTCTCAAACTTGCTATCCTCCTCCCTCTGCCTCCCGAGCCGCTGGGATTATAGGCATGCGCCACCATGCCTGGCTCCGTCAACTTTTATATATGCTCAGTCTTCCATAATAAAAGAGTATATTTTTCATTGTATATATGTTCCTATTAGGGGCTGGGATTTAGCTCAGTGGGTAGAATGCTGCGCTGCAGTCTCTGAGGTCCCGAGTTCAATTCCCAGCACCGCAAAAGTGGGAGAAGGGCCTGGCAATCCACTCCCAAGACAATCCCGAAACAGTCAGCCATTGAAAACCCCATGAGGGTCGCTATGAGTCGGATACTGACTCGATGGCACCTAACAACATATGTTCCTACTGGTAGTCCTAGGCTTTGGTACTGCTCTCCTCTGAAGAATAAAGAAAAAAAACTGTAGAGAAACCAGTGTTCACAAAAGCAGCATCCTGAGATGGTCAAACATTGTATCTATCCTCACAAGGGACTTCTGAAGATACACTGAGCACACACCTTTTCCCCCATATTCTCAAAAAACTGATGAAATGACATGAATATTATGCACAAGGGAAATAAATCTAAAAGTACATTGGAACAGGAATATATTGGTGGTATTAAGTGCCATCGAGTCAGTATCCAACTCATAGCGACCCTCATAGGGTTTTCAATGGCTGTTTTAGGATTGCCTTGGGAGTGGATTGTCAGGCCCTTCTCCCATTTTTGTGGTGCTGGGAATTGAATTTGGGACCTCAGAGACTGCAGTGCAGCGCTCTACCAACTGAGCTAAATTCCAGCACCATCAGGAATATATATATATATATATATATATATATATATATATATATATATATGTAACATATGTATATATGTATGTATATATATGTAACTTTTAGATTAAAATTAGTAGATGACGCTGATTTTCTGAAACACAGGAATAAAAAAAAAATCATATTCAAGTCCAACCTGAGCAGGGGAAGGCTCAAGAGGATGCTTCTTTGGAAGTAGGAGCCACTTTCTTCCCCCACCAAGCCTTGGGGTGGCCTTGACTCCAAATACTCTGTTCTGAGAAGGAGTGGAACATCATACAAAGTAATTAAAAGTCTGCACAGCCCACCTGTGTCTCTGGTGTTAACAGTCATGGTGTGAGCCATCAGAAGGTTGTAGGGGGACAAGACACCAGCTCTCTGGAGAAATTAAACAGGTCCTTCAGGGAGGACTGAGGCAGACATGCTTGGCCCGCAGGCTCTGAATTTGCAGTCACATCTTTGAAAGAACAAGCCCTTGGGAGAAGCACTTCCACACAAGGCAGAGGAAGCTGCACTGCTACCTAGGACTGAAGACAGTGATAGTAACAGAGAAGGGCCCTCAGACAATGTAGAAAAGGACAAAGGCAAAAAAACAGGGAAACTTAATCCATAGGATATAAAGATAATTTAGGAAATGAAAGGTAACTTTTAAATTATAAGTAGGAAACTCAGAGAGATTTGGGGAAAAAAAAATAAGCCAGCCATAAATTAGAAGAGGATGCTACAAAAAAAGTAAAAATCAGAGAGAACTCAAAATGAAAACCTTAATCCCCAGAATGAAAAATATCATGGAAGAAATGGAAGATAACAGCAAGGCAATCTCTCAAAACACAGAACAGAATGATAAAAGAAAAACTTCACTTCAAAAGTACCAAAGTTCCAAAAGAAAAAGCTAGAAAAAGCGAAAGTAAGACGATAATTTTTAGGAAATAAAAATATAGGAAAATTTCCAATGCTTTTTATTTCAATAAAAACTCCAGTTTGAAATAATCCACTGAACATAAAAGAAAAAGTAAAACAAAAACCCTCCTCTTAAATGCAATCCATTAAATTGAAATATTGTATCTCCATAACAGTAATGTGTCTGGTCGATAGAATTTGAGAAAAGAAAAACATAAGTAAACCTCATCTTACATAATAAGGAATCAAGAGACTTTGTTTACATTTGCTGCATCTCGAAATAGATTAAGTTCTTATTTGATATCATAAAGCTAGCCAGTTGAAGGTCTAAAAATAATAAATAAGAAACTGGTAGGAGTAAAAAGGGAGAAAGACAGCCTGTATTAAATATGCTATATTCTCATCTTTCACAATGAGGTGGCTATAAACACCTGACTAAAATCAATAAATCAAAGTATAAAAGCATAGTATTCAGAGTTATACAGATAACCAACAGAAGACCTAAAAAGGTCAGAGGAATTATTTATAGAAACAGAAACAGTTGCCATATTCTCCTCAGGTCTTTCCTTAATCACCTGCTTCAGAGAGCTGTTCTTTTGCCCAGGTGCCAATGACAGTATGGATAGTGTTTCTGCCTAGGGATATGGGAAAACTGTAGGACATGGTTACCTTTGGGCAACAGATCTAAGCAGTAAGAAGACCAAGAAGAGATGGGACAGTAAGAAAGGTTTTATTTTATAAGCAGATTTTATGTGTCTGAAAGGA
Organism: Pedetes capensis; assembly: GCA_007922755.1. NCBI lineage: Eukaryota > Metazoa > Chordata > Mammalia > Rodentia > Pedetidae > Pedetes > Pedetes capensis. Next base: position 71,458 of record VMDO01002256.1, read on the forward strand.
ATACATATTTTTAATTTAGATTGAAAGCCTCTCAACACTGGATCAAAAACATCTGAGCTTATGAATCTTTTCAAATAAGTGAACATATCATGGACATAGGCTGTGTCAAGCATAGTCACAAGGGCACGTGTCAATATTGCCAAGATTAAAGAATATGCTAAGCCCCATGACAGCATGACTATCACCAAGTTCTCACAGGCAAGGTTCTCATGGTAGAAACTAGTATTGCCAATGGCTGTAAGCTAGTATCATAATTAGTTCAGTTGGATATTTCCTAGGGCTTTTTGATTGGTCGTTTCATGAGGAAATTTTCCATGTATTAAATGTGTAAAAATAAATTATGCTTAGAAATAAAATGTGTACATTTTAACTAATAGCAAACATCACCATAAAAAATATAAGCATATAAAAATGCAGTGACAGCCTATTAGTGTGCAGCAAAAAATATACATATGCAAATAGAAATAGATTAATACATTAAAATACAATGACCTCCTATTACTGAGAAGAAAAACTGCATGCATATGCAAACAAACATAAACTCTAATGAAATTATATACCCCATATGCAAGAGACAACAATTAACAGCTTATAAAGTATGAATGCTGAATTACTAAGGCACATCTGAAATAAGATTGCTAACCTTGAACAATAAATGCTTAAGAGGCACAATCTAAAATGTTAGTGGGAAGAGGAAAACATAGTAATATTAATGTCAACATATTTGATTTTCCAACACTAGTGCTATTGATTATTTCCTCCAGCACATTAGTTGGAAACAACCATTTGTCTGATATAATTTTATTTCAGTTATTATTCCCAATAGCTACTTTTTCAGACAGCAAGTGCAAAATAAACCAGATTTGAAAAGTTTTGGAAGGTTTTTTTCCAGTGAGTTGTAGGAGACAAAAACCTCAAAATGCAACACATAAAGAAAGTTCAACTTTCTTAAGCAAGCCTACTGATTTCAGAAAACCACACCCCAAAATTGGGCCAGTACTCAAGCATCTCTGAGTCAATCTCAAATTGGCAACCACAAGGCCACAAATATAGCTCCTGGCAACCCTAAAAGAGGTTGCACACTGAGAATTATGACAAGCCCCGAGAAGGCATTCCACTTTTCTGGGTCCACTAAGTTTCTCTAGAGTCTAAGCAATCTTCTTCGAGATAAATGCCTTATTTGAGATAGGGATGCTGACTGACAGAGGCTGATAGAAATGATAGATACGGACTAGCCTTCTTCCAGTACTAGGACAACATCAAGCCTCACTAATTCCAAAGCTTTGAACTACCCAGCTTCCCCCTGTCTCCCCCTCAACAGGGTGGAGTTTCCAGTAGCCCATAGCCTGCCATATAACTTAAGAAGATCAGTCTTCTCAATGGATATCCTTCATTTTAAATGAATAATGTAGAACAACTTAAGAATTGCATATTCTGGAGAACATATTGTTTTAGAGCTTCCTGGAGGTTAATATTCTCACATCTATTAAAAAGAATGCTGGTCTCAAGAATACCGGCTTGCAGCCAGGCAGCCCACACTGCTTATTTGCTGCCGACTTTAATAATAGAATCACACCATAATGAAACCTTTCTAACGTATGGTAATTTAATTGCAGAAACCCTGTCTGTTTCAACAAAAGCCTTCCATAAGTAGCTTTAAAGATTAAGTTATGGGAGGTAACTCTCTCCCCATCTCCCAGTGGATGTGTATTACATTGCATTACATCCCTGCCATTCTACTCTGGTACAAAGGCAGTCTCCGATCTCCTTAACTCAGCTCTGAAATTAAAACTTAGATTTATAAACCTATGAATCATTCTGCACAGTTGAGGGAGTCAGCTTTCAACCGACTTTGGAACTTAATAATCTGTGTTAAGAATCACAGAAGGGGGAATAGGAGGGAATCATCAAACAGATATAATGATAGGCATAATAATTATACAATCACAATAGTATATTAAACCTCAAATGTTTGTTATGAATTGTATCAAGTAATTGACTTTGTCCCTCAGTACAGCTCTGAAGTAGGAGCTGTTTATTGCTATGGTTCCAGTAGGGTTGGCATAGGTACCCACCTATGCCACCTCATTTTTGAGGGTTCCATAATAAAGGGCCACGAACGTGGGTGACTTAAACAATACAAATTTCTTGCCCCATAATTCTGGCAGCTAGAAGTCTGAGGCCAAGGTGCTGGCAAGGTTGGTTTCTTCTTCTGGGGATTTGCTGGCAATCTTTAGTGCTCCTTGGATTGTAAATGCATCATCTGGATCTCTGCCTTTATCTTCGCCTGGCATTCTCCCTGTGGGCATGTCTGTGTCCAACTTTCCACTTTTTATGAGGATATTAGTCATAGTGGATTAGATTCTGCCCTAAGGAGTTCACCTTAATTAATTACTTCTATCCTTATTTCCAAATGAGATGAAATTTATAGGTACTGGTTAGGATTTTAATATACTAATTTTTAACAGACACAATTCAACCCTTGGGCAGTATTGTTCCTGGAAGTGGGATGACAATATCCTTCCCAGTCCCCGCCTTTACCTTAATGTTCTTTTCCTAGGATTTGCCCCTACATTTGGGACTTAAGGGATATCCTGCTTCCTACATGCACTCTAGACCTGCTAATACCAAGTGAAGAGATTCCTTGTAGCTCCAAGTGATCCAGCCTGACTGACCAGGAAACAAATGCTTTTCTCAGAGTAGCAAGAAGACCACTGTCTCCTTTGAAACTCTAGAAGGATATGTAACTGGTCAAAGACTCCAGGAGTGCCAGTTCCAGCAAATACCAACTTTGTCATGCATTATCCCTAGCATGAGATGTGATCTGGCATTCCAGATCATCCATGGGAGTTATAAATACAGTATGTCTTAGGAGTTCCTTGTGACAACATCATGCCTCAAGTGTTCCTTAAGGTCCAACATAAACTACAAAGTGTAATGCACATGAGGAACCACAGATAAGACACTGAGGACTAGAAATAAAATGTGGGTCAGCAAGGGTTTGTTAGAAAGAGAAAAGAGTAAGTGCAGAAGGAAGTAACTTATAAGGAATGAGAAACATAATGCATTTATTGCCTTTGTTTTATATGATAGTCATTTAATAATTGTCCCCTACTAAAGAATAGTAAAGCCTCTCTGTCCTTCATTTGCAGAGATCTAAAGTGGAATTGGGCTTCTGAACACATGAACATTTGGCTAGGTGCCTTCCAAAGCAAGCAGCCTCTTGAGGAGACTTTGTAATTTATTACCTTCATTAACAACCTTCAAAATCTTCACAGCAATCTTCACAGCCTCCTGTATGGACTGATGGTCAACCTTCCTTGAATGTCTTTAGAAAATAGAAAGCTATAATCTTGCTATTATTTCCAGTGTATCACAACAAACACTATATGTGCAAGTTGCTTTTGTGCTGCCAGCACTTGTTAGAGAAACTATTTTAAAAAGATAGCTTCGTTTCTCATAATTATTGGTCACTTTTCTACTCAATGTGTCATGGCATGGCATGAGTCTTCCTCAGTACCCACAAAAGGAAAATTATCAGCATTTAATAGGACTATTTCAGAAATAGTGAAATTGATTCTTCCAGACTTAGCATGCCTCAAGATCATCCAAAACACTGTGATCCTTGGAAAGGCTCAGAGTCATTAATTCCCAGGCCACTGCTGAAAACATTAGCCCGACCACTCCATCACTGCTGTCAGGACTTGCGTGCCTGCCTTCCGTCCTGTGATATGCCTCCCTATTGTGTTCCCTGAGTTCAGTTCCACTTGCTAATGTTTAAGAACAGATTGTTTAAGTGGTTGATACCTTATGATTATAATTCGGCAGGACACTGTTACCTTATTAATTAGGTGAGCACTGTAATTTATTAGTGCAGGAGCACTGGGTGTTTTCTTTACTTATAATTGCTCTGAGCACACCCAGGGAATCTAAAATTGGAGGAGATGGAGAATTACTAGCCCTGCCCAAGGGGACAGAATATAATAACTCCTTCTTGTTCATTGTAACCAATCCTCTAGGCAGAACAGGTGACTGAGCAAAGACAGAAGCTGAGGAAGCATCCAGCCCTACCTGAACTTGAATGCTTATCCTCCTTGCCCTGTCTCCACCCACACAGACTGGAGGACCTTAAGAAAGCTCAAAAGCAGTAAGAAGTAATTGTCTTTGTAGCTCTAATTGACTTTGGGGAGACCCCAATTGCAAATTCACAATTTATCTCACTGGGGAAAAGAGGCTCAGCGGATTCAGATCCTGAAAATCAGGCAAGTCTTATGCAAACTTTAAACTTTTTTATTGAAAAGGAGACTGCTAATAGCAAAAACTCTACTCAAATGACTGGAGAGGGGAGGGTGATAGTTGCCTTGGTTCTCTGGACTTAGTCTGGTGGTGAATAAAGGCACAGATGACTTGCAGAAGGGAAGATTGGGCAGACAGAGCAGCCAGGGGGCCAGGAGAACTTAGGGAGGACAAAGAGAGAGACACGTGGAAGGATGCCAGGAGAAATCCTGGTAGGTTAAGGTTGGTTTATAAAGAGAACTCTTTTTTTTTTAATTTGACTGAATACAAACTTATTTCCCACCCTGCCAACTTTGCTGATATCTCTAGTTTCTAGACTTACTGATCTGAGACAATACTTGCTTTAACTCTAGGAAATGACTTGAGACCACACCAGTATCTGTAAGACCTGAAAAACTTTTCCTAGTTTTCAAGTGTTGCTCTCTATAAGGCTGTTGAAATCTACTTTCAGATCTCTCAGCATGGGGACCAGTCTTATTTACATAATAAAAAGTTCCCCTTAACATTTTTGAGTAACCACCTGGGCTAAACCCTGTATTCATTGCTTTTAAAGTTGCCCCAAAGATCTGTATTGGATAGAATATGGGTTTGAGCTTCATATTCAGATAGACCAGTCCAAGTTCATCTCTTAGGTCTGTATCCTACTCTGTAAGTAAACTTAAGCAAATAACATTTTTAAGATGAGTTCTACTTCCTGGATTTTGGGAAGGATAATAAGAATTGGAAAATTACATAGTACAGTGATTTGTCACATAGTAAAAAGTCCTTAAATAATACCTAGGATGTTAGGGATAGACCCTGTATCAAAAACAAGAAGGCAATGGACAAACAAACAGAAGAGACTGAAGTATGGGAATGTAAGTGGTGTGTCTAAAATTCTGACCTTGTCTACAAATCCCAGTTTTACTGTTCAACTCTTTTCTCCAACACACACCTGGAAATGTGAATGAGCCCCAGGAATAAAAATAAATCCATAAATCTACCTCAAGGGGTGGTGGTGAGGGTGGAGTGAGGGGTGGCAAAGATTCAACTCCTGTAAATCTTTCCCAGCCAGTTGCTGAAGTTGTCCCAAGATGGTTTACTTACCTGTGTGGTCTAAGGAACACTGTGTTAGTCTCTGCCCTCTTGACGGGACCACATGGTTCCTAGATTTCAACATTGACATTTTCTGATGTTTCTAGTGTTGACTTTATGCTAACTGCTCCCCCAACACTCACAGCACTGAAGTGGCATAAATACGCTATCACCTGCAGAGCCAACTCATCATTTCCATGCTGCAGAACTTCCTTACCCACTAGGGAAGAGATATGTCCTATGCTTTTCCATCCCCAGGTGGACTCAGTTTGGATGTCTGTCTCTCTTCTTACAAGCCAGTATTGAGGACAATTTGAGGCGGCTCCCTAGTTATACTCAAAATCAACCACTTACCATCCACAGACCAACTTCATGTTACTGATTCTCTCCCCACTGTAAATTCCTTCTTTCTCCAATATTCCATCTATAATGCTAGATGCCTCCTCCAAATGCTTGGAAATCATAGTCCTGAGAAGCAAAACATCAGTCTTAATATGTTCCTCGTACTGGGTCACAAAAGGCCTCAGAAGGTCCATCCACCTGCCCTCTAGACCTGTCTCAGGGCACTTGCTTTTCTGCTGCTTTAGTATTGTGATTATTCTTTGTTTTCTTCAGTTCCTATTAAAGGATCCTTTTGAATGTCATAATTTAAGATCAAAAGAATTCAAGTTAGGGGGATCAGTGAAGCTGCAAAGTCCAGAGTACAGGTGATAGAATCTAGTCCTGCCCCCAAATTCTCCAACAGCAAAGGGAGGGAAAGGAAATGAGGAATCAGGGAAAATCAAAACAGCAAAGGCTAAGGACCTCTTTCCCACCAGGTCTTCCCTCCCATGTTTGTCTTGATATATTTGTCAGAAATGATTTGAAAGAATTATCCAAAGGGAATACCTCATTTCAAATTATGTACAGTAGTTTCTAGTGTTTGCCAAAGACTCCGCTCTCCAAAGCCATTATAGAATTCATGTAGTTTGGTTTTATTTGATAGTTCCTAAATTAATAATAGCTCATAAGACTCTGTGACTTTTTAAATCTTTTAGCCATTGCTTAATTTTGTTACTGTCTCCCACCTACAGAACAGCTCTGCTCTCTGATGCATGGATAGGCTCTGGGTGATATAGTTACAGAGTACTGAGAGGCATTGGAGATTAAGAAGGAAGTGAGAAACAATGAGATTTCAGACAAGATTGGAAATTAGATGGAAAGCTGGTGAGAGAAAGTTAAAGAAAGGAAGCCAGGGGCTGGTGAGGGGGGTCTAGCAACAAGGAAACTGGTGGGGAAAGATAGAAATGAAGTTTTAACAGATACATGGGCAAGAAAACAGGAAAACTAAAAAGTCTTCAATCTCTCTTTAAATTGCCTTCCAACTTTGTGATTTTTCAAAGCAAGTTAATATGCAAAGCCTATGACGTTTTATTTATTGAAAATATTTATATTGAATACCTGTCACATGCCAATCAGTTCTCAGTGCTAGGAATACAGCAGAGACTAAAATAGACAAAATCTGATCCTCATCGTGCTTAAAAGTCTAGAGAGAGAGCAGATGATGATAAATATAAAGAACAGCAATGACAAGCACTGTGATGAAAAACAAAGCAGAGTAAGAGGTTACAACATGATAAACGGTCATCATTTAAATACGATGACCAAGGAAGTCCTTTCTACAGAACTGACAACTAAGCAGGGACCCAAAAGAAGAAAACTTTCAGGGGAAGAGTTTTCAAGGCAGAAGGAATAAGAGCACAAGCCCTGGGATGACACTCTAGTGCACATTGGAACTGCACGATGGTGGCATTGTGACAAGAATCCAGCAAGGAGAGGAGCTGCCATGAGATCAGGTTACCAGGAGCATGACATGGAGCCTGTAAACTGTGAGCGAGACAATGATTTCAGCTATAGTCAATGTCAAGAGCACCCCAATGAGACATGCAGGATAATTTTACCCCCATTTTTCTTTCTTTCTTTGAGACAGGGTCTTACTATGTAACCCAGGCTGGCCTCAAACTCATGACCCTCCTGCCTCAGCCTCCCAAGTGCTGGGATTATAGCAAGTACTACCACACCCAGCTTTATCCCTATTTTACAGCTGAGGAAGCAGAAGTTCAGCTTGAATTCAGGGCTCCTTTGCTCCAGGTTACAAGAGGCGTTGTTGTTAAAACACAAAGGAAGTGATGGTGGTTGATAATGTCACCAAATATGTGAACCGAAATAGGAACTTTAGGAATATACAGTTTAAATAACTGATGATAGAAATTAGAAGTTGGCCATTTTTTCTATAAAATTCCAGGTAATAAATAAATATTTTACATTCTGAAGCCCAAACCATGTCTATTGCCCCCACTCACCACTGCCCCCATGGCGTAAAGCAGCCATAAACAGTATACAAATGAATTAGCATGACTGAGTGCCCATAAAACTTTTTTTAACAAGATAGAAAAGGGACAATTTGGCCCACAGGTATGTTTGCTGACCACCTGACATAAATAATTTCAAAAGGAAATACACATGTCTCAATTATTTACACTTATGGTCATGGTTCCAAATTACAGAATTCAGAAATGAAGTGTCGGAGATGACTGTGAATTGAAAAGTTCCAGATTATACATGAATGTGCTGCCTCTTTTTATTTGAACTTTGATTCAAGTTTCCAACAGAAATCTCATCAGAGAACTCAGTAGGAGACTATAAGTATGTTGATCCAAATGGTTAGTAGAAAATACATATTTTTAAAAAAAATTATACATTCATCAATAAGACAGCAAAATTCTGTTTTCTCTCACTATTTTATGATTTTTTTCTAAATTTTCATGCAGTCTTCTGAAAGTTGTCTGAACCTCTAAGGTCCTGTTCTCCACATTACTCACTATTTTGCTGGCATGATCAGGCTGTGCCATACTCTATAGTGCCATTCAGGATCTTCCCCTGTCTAAAAGCAAAATCTCATTAGATACTTGTTATAAACAACAAGGAAGACTTAATAAGACTTTTACAGTTGGAGTCAAGATCATTGTAATAGAGAAGAGAGACCAAACTCAATTCCATCAAAACAAAAGGTAGAATTTTATTTCTTTATTTTTATTTTATTTATTTATTTATTTTGTGTGTGTGGTACTAGGAGTTGAACCCAGGGCCTCGCACAAGCATGCTTTGCAAGTGCTGCATCACTGAGCTGCACACCCAGCCCATTTTTTGTTTTACTTTTTGAGACAGGGTCTTACTAAATTATGCAGACTGCATCTGGTCTCGAACTTGCGATCCTCCTGCCTCTGCCCCTTGAGTCACTGGGATTACAGGCATGTGCCACCACACCTGGCACAAAAGGTAGAACTTTTAAACCCAAGGATGATCTCATAGAAAACTAGTGGAGGACCTTAGTTGGGGGATTGCTCTAAGTGATTGTTCTTGTTGTTGTTAGATGCCGTCGAGTCGGTATCCGACTCATAGCGACCCTCTGTACAACAGGGGAAACACTATTGTCAGTGCTTCTCTGCTGTTCATAGGGTTTTCAATGGCAGATTGATTTTGGGAGGGGGTTGCCAGGTCCTTCTCCCAAGCCTACAGTTTCTGGTGTTCCCAGGCGGTTTCCCATCCAGGTACTAACCAGGCCCGACCCTGCTTAGCTTCCGAGATCTGATGGGATCAGCTGCCACAGCTGCAGCTACAGGCTGCAGGCTCTAAGTGATTAGGTTAAGCTTTGTTTTCTAGTTCCTACCCTCCCATAGAGACTAGAAGACATGACATGGGCCCATGGGCCATATCTTTGGTTGTTTGTTTGTTTTGTTTTGTTGTTTTTGTTTTGAGTAATATGGAGGTTAAACTCGGGGCCTCATGCAAACTAGGCAAGTGCTCCACAACTAAGCTGTATTCTTAGCCCTTTTTTTATATTTTTTATTTTGAGATAGGGTCTTACTAAGTTATGCAGGCTGGCCCTGGCCTTGAACTCATAATCCTGCCTCAGCCTCACAAGTCTCTGGAAGTATGGGTATATGCCAGCACCTGGCTCCTCTCTTGATGATCACATTTCAAAGGAATGACTCTAGATCTTTATGGATGACATTCCTATTATGTAGAAGATTTATATCTCAAGGAGAAGAGAAATAATTTACAATGTCCTTCAGGAGCCTACAGTCAGGAAAGAGCCTGCCTACAGTTTAGTCAAACTGAGGAGAGTCTGAAAGCTGTCTTGGTTACTGGACACCCAGAAAACTTCAAGGAAGCCTAAACCTTCCAGTAAGCTTCATAAGGGTTGGGATTTATCTCAGTTGGTAAAGCACCGCTCTGCAGTCTCTGAGGTCCCGAGTTCAATTCCCAGCACCACAAAAATGAAAACAAAAAGGGGGGGGGGGGAGGGAGAAGGACGTGGCAACCCACTCCCAAGGCAATCCCGAAAACAATCTGCCATTGAAAACCCCATGAGGGTCTCTATGAGTCGGACACGACTCCACAGCACCTAACAACAACAACAACAAGCTTCATAACCCCCAAACAGACACAAGTCTCTTCTTTAAGGCATAATTATCCCCTCAGATGGTGACACAGAGGTTCAACCAAAGACTCCCTGAGAAAGAGTGGTCAGGTCACCAAGGGCTCTTGGTAGCACAGTCTCCCTCCACCTTTATTCTACTACAGCTGTGTCTATTGCAAATGCTAGAGTCTGCACACCTTAGGACTACCTTGAGCTCTCTCAGAGAGAGGTCCCAATTCAATCTTTCCTCTGTTTCTGTTGCTGGTGCTGTCAAATCATGTCTGACTCATAGTGACGCTCATAGGGTTTTCAAGGGAGTCCATAATTACATTGCAAATCAACTACTAGACTAAGTAATATTAAAGAAATTCTTATATTCATTTCTCAGTGATGTAACAGTGAATATAATTTATTTCTCCTCCCTCCCTACTCACACCACTCCATTCATAATTGTACCTTAATATCTCTGTCTTTCACTTCCTGGCTCCATTACTTACCCTCTTATATATTTTTTAAATGTTGGTGGGGTATAGAGTAATACTGTCTCTTCTTTTAAGGGCACTAATCCCATTCATGAGGGCTCTACCTTTATGACTTCCAAGATCTCACTTTGTAATGCCATCAAACGGAGGGTTAGGATTTCAGCATATGAATTTGGACAAGATGGAAGGGAATGAAAACATTTAGTTCATTACAACATCTAGCACACTACATTATATTTGCTTGTGATGTTTCTTTTTGTTTTTCTTATGGTTTTGCAGACCTAAGAAATTAAAAGGGGAAAAAAAAGTCATGGGATGAGAAAAACTACAATATGTGTTCAAGAAACTTCAACTTTCTAATTTCCAGACTGGCTGGAATCTAGGATATCTGACTGTTGAGAGAATGAAGACAAAAATTCAGAAATTTTCTACTTTCAGGCTCAATAATTTGAAACTTAATTCTATGTTATTGTTGTTGTTAGGTGCTGTCGAGTCAGTATCTGACTCGTGGCGACCCTCATATGGTTTTCAATGGCTCACTGTATTGGGATCGCCTTGGGAGTGGATTACCAGGCCTTTCTCCCATTTTTGCAGTGCTGGGAATTGAACTCGGGACCTCAGAGACTGCAGTGCAGTGCTCTATCAACTGAGCTAAATCCCAGCCCTATTTAATTCTATAGACAATTGAAAACCACTGAAGGTTTTCAAGAGGAAGAATAACAGGAAATGATCCTCTAACAAGTTAACCTATCAATGATATGCCAAGTGGAATGGATCAGGAAAATTCTGGAGGCAGGAAAATGATTGCAGAGGTCATGGCCACCATCTGCATGTAGTCAATATAGCCTAATCTTGGTTGCTGGCTGTCAAGATAGAAAGAACAGATATAAATATAATTTTGAAAGGCAAAATTTCTAGGAATTGTCAAATGTTCAGAAGTAAAAAGTAAAGAAGAAAATAGGAGCTATTAAATATTAATTCAATGTCTCATTCCTTAAAAGTGGAGGGAAAATTGTGCTATCTCCAGAAACAGTAAAGAAGAATAACTGAATTCTAGGAAAAAACAGTAGATGTGCATTTAGGGGCCTTAAGTTTGAGATGTAGGTAAAACAAATTTGGCTCGACAATAATATCTCTCCAGTAGTAAGGCTATAAAGCATCATGTAAGCTGTAAAGTTCTATATACTTTAACTTTTTCATCTTAACTTTGGGTTGCTTATCCTGTTCTAAAATTCTCCAGTAACTGCCACATCAAACAATCATCTGAAGGGGAAAACAACTTCTGTTTTGGTGAAAATTGAAGACATCTTCACCAATATGTCAGATTGCTCATGCTTTAACTTGGGAAGTGACCACACTGAACTTTGGATGTTAAGCATTGTCATGAAGAGTTCGTGTCAAAGATAAAAGACAAAAAACAGCTATATCACTTTTGCCTTTTTCCAGTGAAATGGCAGTACTGTTACCTTATTCTGGAATGAGACTAAATTAGTATTTCTCAATATCAATCTATCTTTATTATGAAAAAAATCTTTATGAGAAAATGAACTCTTTTCTCTTTATAAGGTATAGTTCTACCATCTATGAACCAGAATATAATTCTCTGCTCATAATCCAAAAGATTTTGAGGGATAAGCTATCTATCAGCTACTTGCAGGTAAAGATAACTCCAAATGTAAGGAACATTAATGCCTCTGAGGTTAATGAATTTGAGGATCAAGGACCAAAGGCCCAGTGATAGAATTTAGCTAATGGTAGTCAACTATACACAGACCATCCTGATTATTTCTTTCCTGAGACAGATTCAAGCATTCACTATCATCTTTAAAATAAAATGTTATGTCCTAGAACCATAGCCTGGCAAAATTGTACCAAGTGCCTTGCCTGTATTTCCTTTCCCATCATTGCTGATTACATATGTGTATAGAAAGGAATATTCTTGCTTGTAATTATCTTGCTCCTTCTGCTTAATTCGGTTGGATGCACCAATTCAAGTTCTGTGACATCACATTTTCACCATAAGGAAAGGAAATGTGTCTCAAGCTGTGGATTGTAACATCATTGAATGAATCAGACAGCAGTAGGGGAAGGCCTGGTTTTTAAAAGGGGTTTTTATTTACACCAGAAACTCTTAAGCAACAAAATGAAAAAGAAAAAGGCAGAACAGGTACAGGCCATTCTGAAAAAAATTAGATTGGCACAAAAATCAATCATTGTTTACTTAAAAATTCTGAAAATTCATACAATCTTGTCAGGGACAATTCAAAATCTCCATTTTGAGAATACAAACTAATAAAATAATAGAACCAGAACAGATCTTAGAGTTCATCCCATCTACATCTACAATTTTGTGCATGAAAAAGTGGAGACTTAGACAGGCAGAGTACTTGTCCCAAAGGCTCACAATGAACAGAGCCAGACCAAAGTCCAGGGTTCCTAGTGACCCATTCCAGTGGTATTTGCAAACGTCTGCTTTCCCTGAATGTGCAAGTTCCTCTCTGTACCAGAGAGTGTGGGTCACCCTGATACCTTCACAGAAGGGCTAATATATTCTAGATTAAATAAAGGGCAAATTGTTATTGTATGTTTTAAGGTAAAGATGTTTTCACATCTGTTTTCTCCATATGTTCTATAATAAATTTTCAGTTATAAATTTGCATTTCTGTATGACAGCTTTTTATATAAAATGCATTATGTCTAGGAGTGACTTGAATGGCTGTCTCAAAAGGATAGTTTTCCTAATTTTACCCCCATTTCCCAGAATTAAACCCTACCCATTATTGAGCCGGCTTTTGATGAACATGCTCTCATGTCCCAAGCCAATTCCCTCCAATGATTGTATGATGTTCTTTGCAAAATATGGAGATCTCCGGGTACAAAGGAGAGGTTCTTGGGGTAGGCCTTTACTGCTTAGTATTTTTATTGGGAGAGTGAGGGGATTAAAATGGATAATACTATGACAGATTCCTTTCTCATCCACTCAAATGAAACAGATAACCTTGGCACTACTATCATTGTTCTACCGATATGTACAAATGTCAGTATTTCTTAGTTAAAGACAGAAACCACAAATTAAAGGTCAACTCCTTTCTTTCCTGAACTTTTGCACTGAATTAGTAGCCCAATTCACAGTCCCAAAGTAAAATATTCCTCTTTTCTACAGTCCCCTTCACTGACCCACAGACTAGGAATCCTTAGTGGAATGATCAGGATTCAAAAAGGCCAGTATGTCATACACTTCTTTTCTCCATATGGATTTCCAACTCTAAAAGTCAACCTCTACAGATGTAGAAGCTTCAAAGTACCAAAAGCAGCTAAGAGTTAAGTGGCTTGTCTGAGTATCTGGGTATCACAGAACTTCCAGTTAGAGGAATGTTCTATGCAACTATCCAAGGCCTCACTTCTCTGCTACCTCCCAATTTTTCTTCTCTACATATAGCTTTGAAAAGTCCCAAGACCCAGGCTTTTAGCCTTGCCCCTAAACTGTTTGCCCAGGTTGATGTTCATCCTTTCTTTCCTTCTAGATTCTAGCTTGGCCTATTCAATGAATCCTTCTCCAACTAGCTTTTTGAGATAATAATTCATTTTTATCTCTCAACCTACCAATCTATCTTTTATTTGCATAGTTAATAAAATTTTACGAACTTATACTTCATTTGTCATTTATTATTTCAACTTCTTGTGAATATGCCTTATGTGATTCATGTTACCTGTCAGTTTGGCATTGTAACTTCTCAGAACAGAAGTTCTCAAGTACTAGATCGTAAATTTACCAGAAAGCTATAGAAAAAGCAAGGGCAATGTTGAGAATTGTGCATAAAGCTAAATGTATCTAAAGAACTAAACTTCATTAGGAGACTGTATGCCTCATACATTTTCTTGAATTTTCAAAATCAGTGCGGGCCTTTGGGATGATTACTTAGCCTCTCTAAGTCTCCACTTTCTTGTGCATAAAAATTCATGAGTTTTGTTTCACAACATGACAAAAATAAATGATATGTAACCCTATGTGAATCATATACCCCAAATTAAAAAAGAAAAAACTTTATGAAGTCGAAATGTTTGGGATCTATTGTCTTAGAAGACATAGAATAAATTTATAATTCCCTCTCAGCTGTGCTCAGAAAAGAGCTTCTATTAAATAAAATTGATAATTTAAGAAAGTATTAGTAATCATTATTGCTGCTCAACAGATGTTGCCTATTCTTTCCCTGGACACATGATCAGATTCTGTTTTTGTTACTTTCAATATGTGTCCATGTGACTTTCTTCAGCTAATAAAATGTTAGTGGAAGGGATTAGTGTCACCCCTGAGAGGAAGCTCTAAGAGCTATGACATGAATGTGCCACTTCCTCTTTCCCTCTTCTACAGGGACTGGTCACATTCTAAGAGAGTAACCTGGAGTGAGGATGACAGGGATTAGGTGCCCCAGCCAACCTCTGTAATGTCAGCAAGAAAGAAACCTTATTGGTTTAAGCCAATTAGATCCTGACAAGTACAAACATGCTTTGGATAAGTTAGAAAAACTACATCAATGCAAGGTATTATTATGGTTTCCTTAAAACTGAAGACTAGAAAATAGACCCAAACAAAAATTAGAAGGTTTCAACTTAAGTGAGAGCCCTCATTCCACATATTTTCACAAGTAGGAGATCTGACTGACTATTGGCAGATCAATTAACACTACCACGGGGTGGACACTATGGACAGACAGGAAGAAATTACACCATACATATCAGGGCTGTTTGATCTATCTGAAATGAGTTGTTATCTGGACATCCCTCTTTCTGAGTTTAAGAAAACTAAGAAGAAAAATGGCTTTATTCACTGAAATAAGTAAAATTTAAGTGTCATACAACACAGAATCATTGGCACAAAGATTTGTATTGCTCTGATTCTCCATCTAAACTGAGAAATCCTGAAATTATCCCTGTATTTCATGGTCATGATACCAAAACAATTCTTTAACTTGATATACCTTTATACTCCAACCTCCAGGTAGAGCCAGAAACAGTAATCGTGGAACAGGAATTAGTGAAGAAAATAAAAGAGAGATCTCTTCACACTTGTCTACTACAAGTGCCACCTGGCCCATGGGTGTGTGGTCACAGACTGCCTCCATGACACATTTCATGAGGACAGCTTGGTAAGTGAAAGATGTTTATCTTTTAGAGCCAGGCTGCTTCAAATGTGGTCCTAACCAAATGATTGCCCCAGGTGTCCTCTAAAAGGTAATTTTGTAAATGTAAGAGGCCACTAGCCTGCAGCCATAGCCCTGTGGTATCCAATCCCCTCAGATCTCAGAAGCTACACAGGGTCAGGCCTGATTAGTACTAGGATGGGAGACCACCTGGGAACACCAGGTGCTGTAGGCTTGGGAGACGGACCCTGCAACCCACTCCCCAAAAAAAAATCAATCTGCCACTGAAAACCCTAGGAACAGCAGAAAAGCACTGACAATAGTGTTTCCCCTGTTGTGTGTAGGGTTGCTATTAGTCAGATACTGACTAGATGGCACCTAACAACAACAACAAGAGGCCACTGGCAAGGACCACTGCATTGGTTTCTGGTCTGCTTTTAAGTATTCATGAATACATAATGCTAATTTTATTGACTTCCTCCTTATGCACTGTTCAAAAATCCTCATGTACTTTTTTAAAAACTTTTTTATTAATAATTTTTAATGTGCAACTTAATGGGTCTCATTATGACATTTCCATACATACATTTCATTGTACATTGCTCAGGTTAACTTCCCCCTTACCTCACGTAATTTTCAGCAGAATGAGCTTAGTACAATTATGAGACGAGTGAATTGCTAAAGCCCAACAACACAGAGTTAATGAAATTGTCATCAGTGTGAACAGTGAGTGGCAGCTCTATCTGGAGCTCCGTGGTTAGCATGTGAAGAGCAAAAGCAAAGAAGTCTGTTGTATTTTAAGTGCTGAGCAATGGTCTGCCCAGCCTGAATAGGCATATCAATCCAGACTCCCAGGGAGATAAATGGAAATTCAAGCAAGTATAAATCATCACAAGAAAGCACAGCCTGCTAATGTGAGTGGCATGGGAGGCCTGGGTTCCAGACACAGCTCTGTAACCAAGCAGCTGTGTGACTTTGGGAAGGTCATACCATTTTTTCTGGGTCGGCTTCCTTATCAGGAAAATGAGAGGGTCAGGCCAGATGATCTGTAAGGCTGCTTCCCTCACTCACATTCTGGGATTCTCTATTCCCAAAACATTTACTAAGTAACACTACAGGGAGAAACATTCAAATGGCTACTGTCAATTAACTGAGAGTCCCATACTCAAGGGAGCTAGCACATTCACATAAACAGAAGCCTCATTTCCCATGCCCTGTGAAGGCTGGGGTTTGGAGGAGTTCGAATTAAAAGCTAGAGTAAAAATCCAAAAGTCATCTAGGTTGGCTGGGTCTCTTGGTTTCATGCATTATTCTTGGTTTAAAAAAATTATTCAGTCCTCTCAATTGGTTACCAAGCATGCAAGCTATGATCAAACATTTAGATGAATGTTTTTTTTTAAATTATTACAGTAAAAGACATATTGCCATTAATCCCCATCAAAATACTCCCCCTGGATATGAGCACACTTATCTCATTTTTCTTGCCCCTTTCTGAAGTGGTTCTGGAAGTCCTCTTTTGTGTCTTTAGTTTCAGCCTCCATCATGACAAAACTCCATGTCACACATTGCTTGCGGTACAGCAATTTATACCAAATAAAAACATCCACCTTATTCACTGGATCTGGCACTGTGCGACTTCAGGCTCTTCTCCAAAGTCAGAATAAACATAAAAGATAAACATTTTGAATGGATTCAGGACATTAAGACAGCCATGACAGTGAACTAAAGATGCTCATGAAAGAGGACTTCCAGAACTGCCTCAGAAAGTGGCAAGAATGATGGGGTAAGTGTGTTTGCAGCCAAGAGGAGTAACTTGATGGGGATTAATGGTTAGGTGTCTTATTTTTTTAAACATTCACTATATATTTTTATCATATCTCATATATTTCTAGTTCAATGGCATTATTGACCCACTATTGGTAGGTGCCATCAAGTCGGTATTCAACTCATAGTGACCCTATGTACAACACGTGAAACACTATCTCCAGTGCTTCTCTGCTATTCATAGGGTTTTCAATAACAGATTGTTTTTTGGGAGTGGGTTGCTGGGTCCTTCTCTGACTGGCCCATTACTATTCCTGAATCTTTACTGGTCCCACGATAACTTAGAGCCATTAGCATAACTTTGATAGTTCTTCAAGTTCCAACTTTCCTCTACTCCCTTGTCAGCCAGCTCTATCTGTACCTCCTGGTGGTCAGAGCTCTTTGGGCCCCAAGTAACAAAGTTTTCCTTTAAGCATGACAGCTTTTTATAAATTCCAGGGCCTATCGTCCATAGCTCTTTTCAGTAACCAGCAGAATTCTCTCCAAAATCAGCAAAAATATGTACTAGATCTAGAGCTAGAATCAATGCACAGGTTCCAGCTTGAAATGTGCCAAGGAAACAATCCTCTAGGTGTGAAATTATTTCTCAACAATAGGCACTATCCCTAACTATGCCTCAAACTGGAATTTATGTTCTTAGTCTCTCCTATATTAATTTTTCTTTCTTTTTTTCTTTGTGCTTGGGGGTTGAACCCAGGGCCTCACACATACTTTGCAAGTGCTCTTCCACTAGACTGTACCCCCAGCCGATTTTTTATTTTTATCTTGAGACAGGGTCCTGCTAAGTTACAAGGCTGGCACTGGCCTCAAATCTGCAATCCTCCAACCTTTGCCTCCCAAATCACTGGGATTAAGGTGTGAGCCACTGCACGTGACCTATATTAATTTTTCACTCTGGCCTCATTCTTGACCTCACCATAAAATCTCTAAAGATTCAAGGTCAGCTTTTCTCTCCCATCTTTAGTGTAAGACTCTTTAACTCCAAATCCAGACTCTGTCTTACATTTCATGCAATTATAATTTCCAGTGGTCTGAGGTGATATGTCAGAGTTCTTGGATTGGGTAAGCCAATTACACATTGTCAAAGCCTTTAGTTAAAAACACAAACAGAAAATAAACAATGTACTATAGGCAATACAAACAGCCAGGTGTGTGACCTAGATTATAAACATCATTATCATTTTGGCAAATAAAAAACAACTTGAAAGCCAAAGTAGCCTGTGTTATCTTCACAACTAGATCATTAAAGAAGAGGCTAGGAAAACTGGTTTATTATGTTTCTAGATCTTTTCAGAAGTTGTGCTAGTTTTTATCTTATTTAACGCTTACAGTAATCCCATGAGACAGGCATCATTGCTGTAATTTTATAGATGAATATGCTCTAAATCACTCAGCTAGTAAGCAACAGAGTGAATTTTTGAACAGCAGGTCTTTCCCACTAATAAAAATATTAAGGCCAGTCTACTACTCTCTTTTTAAGTCTGAGTCATGGACTGCCTGAACCAGATCTACCAGGTTCAACCTCTTAAAATGTGCATTCAAGGGCCTCATCCTGGAAGTACACAAGCAGAATCTCTAGGCATGGCTCATGTTTGACAATTTCTGGAGGAGACTTATATATACTGAAGTTTATTTACTAGGTCTCTATAGCATGCTGGCACCCTCCAAAGTCAAAGGCTGTGCCCCATAAATTGTCCATACATCCTTGGCAGCATCAAGCACAGAATTAGGCACTTGGTAGGTACCTAATTACACCCATGTAGAAAGAAATTCATTCATATGCAGCCCTTTTCTTCAACTGAGCAACAGCATCTGTGCAGAGGCTAAGGTGACAAGAGCCTTCTCTGCACAAACACAGTGCTACAGAACCAAATACAAAGTGAGACCCCGTGGGAGGAAAATATTCAAGGCAAGTTCTAGGGCTTCCTTACTTTGATTCCTTCCATCTGCCCATCCTAGTCCTTGGGGAGCGGGGCCTGCTTCCTGAGCCCAAGTTTAGGGCTTGGAAACTCATTCACAATTCTAGAAATCATTTTGTCAAATACTACACAAGAGTATACAGAAAATATTTACACACAATGCAACTTAAATGAAAACAGATCCATCTCTAAGATACAACTCTTATGACCCTGTTTGCCTTAACGTTTCACAAAGCACAGTGACAGTAAAGAGCTCACAGAGCCCAAATCCCCTATTGGAAAATAACCTATCTGTGCCCCAAAAGGACTAATTTGTATAACATCAAGGGAGATCGTCTTCCTCTCTGTTCCCTGTTCCTATATGAATTTAAAGTTAAATAAGCTTTTCAAGAATAAATACTCCTTTATTTAGAAAACGGAAATGCTACAATGTAGTTCAGTGCTGGCCCCCTATTCAGGCAAAAAAGAGAATGTAGCATCTACTAAGGAAGGAATGCAAAGCCAGTCTTTGTCCTATCTCCTGAAACCAAGGAATCCACAAAAAAGAAAGCTCTAATTTTCTCCAGTGAGTAGTTTTTAAATGTACATGTCAGCATGACCTTAGTAATATATTCAATTAAAATTCAGCCTGATTATTTATTGATTTTACATTTTCCTGCCCTGCTACTATCCATGCAATTTTGTAACCATTCTCAAAATACCTCTCCAGCTTCCAGGGAAAGGGATGATACAAACCAAGAATTCCCAAACAAGAGCTGAAATATAAAGCTAATTATTTCAGGCATGCCTCTGCTTCTACAGCAGGTCTTTATGGGTTCAAGAGAAGCCTTAGGTCTGCTACAGAGGCCAGATTTCAATTTGGGTAATTAGACTTTGCTCTTCCCTTGAGACTTACCCTGACATAGTTTTCTTGCTTTTCTTCCTTAGTCTCTACACATCTGTTTTTTAATATTCTTAGTTCCTCCACACTCTACTAACTCTCTACAAGTAGATGGCTCTGCTTGCCATCTGCATATTCCTCAGTATTTCTCATCACCAGGAACAGAAATAAATGCCTCAAACCCTTCCGGACTGGTGCTAGCATTGCCTGCCCTAAAAAACCTTTCCAGTCCATTCCCCAATAAAATTAATCACTGCATTTTTTCTCATATCCTTTTATATCCCTCTTATTAACACACTTATTTCATTTCAACCTATAATATAGTTGGCTGTGTGCATGACTTTATGGTGTTTAGCTCAGTTGGCAGAGTGCTGCTCTGTATTCTCTTAGGCCCTGGGTTTGATCTGCAGCACCGCAAAAATGGGAAAGGGATGTAGCAATCCACTCCAGAAGCAGTCCCGAAACAATCAGCCATTGAAAACCTTACATAGGGTCACTGTGGGTTAGACCTAACTTGACAACACCTAATAACAACAACAAGGTCCCAAGTATATCTTATTTCTCTCACCCAACCCCAGGTCCCCTAAATAGGAAAGGTGGGGGCTATGAATACTTATTAAATCTTTCTATGTATTAGGTAAATAATATAATATCACTGAATCCTGAAAACAACAATTAATCCAAATTTTACAGATAAAAGAAAAAATAGTTATCTTACTCAGGCTTCAGTACTGGCAACTGCTAGAGCAAAGATGGTTTTCTACTTATTCACAGGCCAGCTCACTTCCCTACTCTTACCCAGGACCTGACCTACTAGAGATACTCAAGGTGGTTGATGACTAAGCAAAGGAGGGTCTCTATATAATGCCTTTCTGCACCTCTCTGCTGTTCATTCTACCCACCTTTTGTGTCCCTCCTTGTGGGCTCCACTCCATGGCTAGTAAAGGTTTGAAAGAATCTTACCTATCTTTACCTACGTCAGTTGAAGCATCTCTGTAAAGCAAGGTAACACTCCTCCCTTTACCTTCTCCTTACTACAACATAGGGAAATATAGGTGGCAAACCAATTTCATAGGTCTGATATAGATAGCAAGCCAATTTATGGATCATGTGGATTGATCTTTCCTCCTATTTTTAAAGCTTTCTAAAGCAAAAGTCACAATCTAAGTCAGAATTCATTAAGAGTAAAGTAATGGACATTGTTATAACAGGAAAGCATACCTACCTGCTCAGTCATGAACAGGAATGAACCTCTTAAACACACTTTCTTCTACTACCATTGTGGGGTCAAGATTCTACCAGTGGAGTGTTTTGCTCTCAGAACTGATAGTTCTGAAGATGGTCTCTGCTCCAGCAAAGTTTTCTGTCCCCACCAGATGAGCATCTCCCCTCCTCTTTAACTACCTGGCAAGTGAGGAGTCGATGGACTAACCACAAGCCACATTTAAAAAACATAATATGTAAAAGAATTTTGCCATATACCTTGTCCATACCTATAACAAGAAAGGAAGTAACACATACCAAAAAGGCAGGAATAAATAGGACTTAGCACTTGTGACAAATAGCACTTGTGACAAAACTCTTCCCCACAGCCATTAATTCATGTAGTTGATTAGAAAGTACTCTAGAACTTCTATTTCAAGTTAGTCAAAGATCGGAGACAAGATTAAAATTCCTTATTTCTTTTGAATTCAAGTCCCTTATTATCTGAAGTCCACAGGGTATATTATCTATATTGATAATATTATCCAGTATTACCCTTGGACTCTTTTCCCTACTAACCTTAAAAACTACTCCCTTACCCACTTTCAGCCAAAAGGTGGCTATGTATGAGTAAACAACAAAGAGATCCTCTTATCTTGTCTCCCATGGTGCTGGTATTTATTTGAGATGCTTTTCCAGGATTATGTGAGAGAGATCTCCTTCGGTGGAAGGGACTTGACAATTCCAATCCACTTAAAGGAGAAAATATTGTGATGAAAATTAACAGAATGATTCAGTATTACAAAGTATTCGAGTCAGAGGTTACAGCAGAAGTTCTGGACTTGAGTTGCCATACGGCTTTCTTCAGATGGTTGGTGTTGTTAGGTGCCGTTGTTCCTTGGATTGAATTTGGTTTTGTTTTTGCTTTTTTAAACCACTCAGGTTTCAGTGCTTTTGTTTCTGGAAACATAGCCAATTGAAGGTGTTGGGTATGAATAAATTTGGAGATATTTAAAGTAATAACCCAAGCCAAGTAGTTCGAAGATTTCTTTCATGATTCTGTTTTCATATTTCTGTCGGGTATGATATTTTGGGATCCTTTCCTAGGTATCATCAACAGTGGAAGAGAAATATGTTAGAGCAATAAAGCAGAGGGAGGAGTCACAAAACAATCCCCTATCCGATGAGTGGGCAAAAGAGGGAAGAAGCACAATAACCCTGATTATGAGTCAGAAAGCACAAGCGCAGGTCCCAGGATGGACACCCCTCATCTGGAATAGCCTGCTCTATTCTGCCTTTGATATTAGTAACTGGATGGAATTTCCTGACAGGGACTTGGTAATTCTCTGGGAGAAACAATGTTTTATTCCACGGTAAATATTTAGAAAGGGGAAAAGAGTTTCATTTAGTCAATTATAACTGCATCTAGAAAGGCATATTAAGCAAATTTATACCCTTAAAAAAAGATTGGCATTGATGATTAGCATATTAACAATCACACAAATGTTATAAATGTATGGCAAAGACCATTATTGTCTGGACAAAGCAATGATCATGTTCCAACTAAATTGTCTCATAAATTTCATGTTTATGTGCTTATTCATAATAGATGAGGTGACTAATTTTGATAAAATTTGATTAATTCATAAAAGAAATAAGTTTACATCACATGAAACCTATGAGTCAATGCATCACATGACAACCAATAAAAGGTTTCAAAGAGCTCTATTTTCTATGTTTTGTGATGACTTTCAGAGCCTTCATTTTCTTACCCTCTTGAACCACACTGCAGAACACCACAAAATAAACCCTCCAATTTCAGCTTATTTCACCACCTTTGATATGTCACTCACCTGCTTGGAACCTAGTCCATAAGATCTAAATTCCTCCAGCTAACTTTTGATTGACCGATTGGTAGAGAATTGTACAAAGTCTAAAACACACAATTCACAGAATCACAAATATCCAGGCATTTTTCACAATGCAGAGGGCAGGAAAGGTTATGAAATGTATATTTGGGGTGTCTGAGAAGGCATCACCTCTGTCCAGTTAGTGAAGGAAACTTCATAGATGATTTCAAGACTCTAAGAAGGTTTGAAGGGTGAGTTAAAAGTATCTCAAACAATGTCCTTGCTTGGGAGAAAAGTTCTGATGTAGTTGGGAGAGACATTTAGAAAGTCATCATGAAAAGCAGGAATTTGACCTTCTCTGTGCACTCCAGAGAGTAATCATTAAACTAACAAGCCCGTGGATCATGGAAGATCACGCTGAATTTCAGGGTCTGATTCAGTAGGCATAGAGGGAAGCCAAATTCAACAGTTCAACACAGCTATAGGTGGTGCCTATGATAGTGGTCCCATAGAACAGTTTGGGGTATGGTTTGTCTATTTATTTGTTTTTAATAATTATAGCTGTCAAAAGATGTAGGTGGAATCTGTCAAAAGATAGCAAATTTCTCAGGAAATTCTAGATATGGCATGTAGACAGAGTAAGATCTTTATCCTAACTCTATAATTTAGTACCACAGTTTCTTCACTTAGTTAACCCTTTAGAGTCAATTTCCTCAACTTTGCAGTGGGGATAATAAAATCCAACTTGTAGGGCTGGTTATAAAAATCATATGGGCTGAATGGCCAAATTGTTCTCCAACAGACCCTGTACAAAGTAGACTACGGGATATAGGTAAACTTCCTCTCTTAGACCTCACCGCCCCTTCATTGCTGGAGATATTCCAGTAGTTTCAACTGGTATCTGTGAAGGAAGTCACAAAAAGCATGCTCCTTTCATGAGGGCATTAATGACTCTGAGATGCTAAAATACAGGTACTGACCTTTGGAACTTGAAGCCAGTCATTTCTGGCATAAAAGCCCCAGACACATCACTATCATTCAGATCCACTTTTGTTGTGAACACATCCATTATGCTCTTATGATAGATCAACAGTCTGGAATGAGAAGCTAATGACAACTAACAACTTGACAAACAGTTCAATAATGAAGTGCATGTGTGCATAAAGATGTTTCCATCAATATTCTTTAGGAAAGGTTTTTTATACTAATACCTTCCACTTAGACAGCCTTTTAAGTCTTTTGAGAGCTTTAGTTCTATTATCTCACTGGAGCCTTAAAAGAACCCTAGGAGTTCATAATCCTCATTTACAATCAGAGGAGATATTTTGTGATGTGCCCAAGTTCCAATGAGGCCCGGGGCTGAGTTCTCTCCTCTGTGCTCCACTGCCTTTTTGAACAAGACTTTAACTCAGTTGAATCAAACAAATATTTATAAAGGGCCTTCCTGAACAAGTTCTGCAAAAGAAGAAAAAGAGCACAAATATAGATTTTATAACATATAGGAATATTTGTTTCCATCTCTTTTAACTTTTTCATTATATAGATCAGGTCACTAAAGTTCAGAGAAATGCAGTGACTTGCCTAAGGTCACTGGTTAGTTCCTGACTAAAGAGAGACAGTACATTGTAAACATTCTGTTAATCTTCAGTAGGAGTCTTTAATATTTTATGCTCCAGGACACCCAGGGTCATCAATTTTGTTCCAGATTCTTTCTACCCTGGTCTAATTACCAGTTATCTGGAGCTATAACATTCTTCTTTTAACAAACATTTACTTAGAATTATGGTCAGGGGAGAAAATAATCCTCCAGTTATCTTTGTTCTTTTTAGGTCTAATCTTCTTGTGTGGTTCTGTGTTAATATATAAAGGAAAGGTAACTAGTTAACATGCTAAAACCAACAAGGGCTGGTGTTGAAACATGTCAAATCTGAATGGGTAGGAAGAGTCATATTCACCATCTTCTCAATAAATCAGCCAAGTCCTGGCCATTCTCTATTCCATTGCTGCCACTTCTTTAATCAAAGCTGAACAGAATAAATTGCAAATAAAAAGGGAAAAAAGAAAACATTAAATATGAAAGGCCAACTTGCTAGCCTATATTTTTAGTTCAAGTGACAGATTTAAAATTACAAAGGTAAAAACCTTTTTCTAAATCGGGTTTTAAATGTGCTATTTATCAAACTAGTACATTTTTACAGTGCTTAAAACTACCGTTTTATCATGAAAGGTAAAAATACAAAGTGGTGGTATTATTCTTCATTTCTATCACCACCTCATTCTAGCCCTGTTTGTGTGGGGGGCAGAGGGGTGCGTTCTATGACAGAAACCAGGCTGTTCTCACCAAACCTCTTGGAAATACATATTTTCCTATATGTCACAATACTGTTAGATCACTTTCCAGCCCAGAGGTGTTACCATTTCACAAGAAGAAGGAAAATGATTTTTGCAGCAATTTAAAAATTACATAGTCATCAGGAACAGTTCCTTCTCTAGACCAAAGCCAGAAAGGTGAGCCAACCTGCTTGTGTAGCTCCAGTCCTTCACAGCCTGACCCGGATTCTAATTCTCTTCATGACTAACAAGGGATTTTTGCATCACGTTATAATGCCCTTTCTGATATTGTATCCTGCCCCAAAACAGCAATAGCTTCCTTACTTTGCCTCCCAGATCTTTTCTCCTCTACCAGTCTGAGTTAGTAGCTTAACTTGCAAAATGACCTTCGCCTGAGAACTTGTAGAATCTTTGTTGACATGGCCAAGAGCTGAACACCTTTCCAGCAAGGTCAAGAAAAGAAAGAAATCACTGTCTCATTGTAAAAAGGATGTGGTATGTATCAATGAAAGGAGAGGAAATATAATCATGGACTGTATAATTGACATTTCAGTGGACAAGCTACTGCATATACCACAGTGATTCCGTAAGATAAGGGTGCCAAAAAATTGCTATCACCTAGTGATGTCATAGCTGTTGTAAAGTTGAAGCATAAAGTATAAATCACGTGATTATGGTGAAGATGATTATCTTCAAAAACAACTTTATAAATTTCCCTGAGCAAAAAGGAAAAGAAACTGATTTTAGAGGCACTTTCTTTACAGCTGTGGAATCTGTGCCTCTGAATATAAATAGCTAAGGCTGATAGGAAGTGGTTTGAAACTGTAGTCAAGCAAGGAAAATAGCATCCAGACAGATTCTCAGACCCAGTTCTGCCTCAGATCTTCTCCGGACCTCTGACCAAACTTCCTAGCTTTCTGCAGTCCTCCATGCTTCTTCTAAAACAGAAGCCCTGGCAGCACATTTGGAGTGGGTCGTGTTTAATGCCCTCCACAGAATCCAGGAAGACATCCGTTTCCACCTTGTCCTCTAGTGACTGCCTCAGGCTGGACAGGAGGAGACACCAGCAGATGACACCAGCAACTAGCTAAATATAAAGTTCCATATAATAGAATTGCAACAGTAGATCCAAAATTGAAATTTTTATTTTGCTAAAAATGGTCTAACACCATGTGATTCATTACTACTGAAAGAAGAAAGCATATATTCACATTTGCTAATTATTTTTATACACTTATGAAAGAGAGAGTAAGAGAGAAACTGAGCTTTAAACCCTGTAATTTGGTCACCAATTACTCTTTGATTTACCCTGATGTATTTGCAGGTTTTTTTAAATATTAAAAAAGGCTTGCAGCTGAAAATTTACATTTAAAAAGTAATTAATGCCAATTCAATGAAGAAATACTGTTTCCTACAAAATTATCTTGAACTTCAAGCCCTTTATAAGTCTAGAAAAAATTGATCATCAGTAAGAGATGCTTCATTGGACAAAATGCTCTTGGTGCCTTACTCCCAGTAAACTGATATTGAACCCCTTCCCACTTTTCTACTCAATTTTGTGATCGACACTCTTCATACCTATATGTGTTGTTAGAAAAGAGAATTTGACCAATAGTTACCTATTAAATTCTATTTCCCCTTGTTCCAACAGTGTGCCTTTTAGACATGGACCAGTTCTGCAGCACAGAAACCCAAGACCCAGACAACTAATTCGGACAGAACCACTTGCTCATCTCCTGTGTCAGCTGAATTTCCTTCATCAACTACCTCTCCTCCTAGGCTTTCTGAACTCTCATATACAAATTCATCTCCCTAGTGTAAATTTACCATTCTGTTCCTCGTTTTACTCCTGCGCTCCCCAAAACAAGAGTTCTTCTGTAGTGTCAGAGGGCATGGTAACCAGAAGCAGCTATTATCTAAGGAGCAGTGGTTTGGTTTGCAGTTATCACTCTGCTGTCAGAAGAGCCTCAGTTGTTAGAAAATTAATCCCTGCAAGATATTCTGAGCTAGACAGAAGAGGATATTTGGCAGTCTTTGTCTATTGGACAAAAGAGAAGTCCCATCTTCTCTTTTGAACAGGTTCTTTTGTATTGGCATAAACTTGAGCAAAATGCAATTTATTGAACTTTTTCCTTAAAAAGAAAATAATTGGAGATACATTACCTTTCAGTATTTCCAGCCTGGGCAATGTCAGTGATTCTTGACTTCTTATTCCATTACCATACCATTCATATGTAAATATTTTTCTATCTCTTATAGTTCTCCTTACATCAATGATCCCAAATAGGGATGAGGGAATAGGGTAAGGGTTGGGAATCACTAGTGCATGTTGTTGTTGTTAGGTGCCGTCGAGTCGGTATCCAACTCATAGCGACCCTCATAGGGTTTTCAATGGCTGACTCTTTTGGGATTGCCTTGGGAGTGGATTGCCAGGTCCTTCTCCCATTTTTGCCGTGCTGGGAATTGAACTCGGGAACTCAGAGACTGCAGCGCAGCGCTCTACCAACTGAGCTAAATCCCAGCCCCACTAGTGCATACAGCATGTAATATATTCAAAAATAAATGCTAAACCTATGACAGAAAGTATCCATGTGGTTTTTGATTAAGAACAAAAGTGTAAAATAAATAAAATCATTTGATCATTATTTTTGATACCCCCAACTCACTATAGGTTTAGCCCAACGCTCCATGATGAGGCTTTTGAGGTATGCATGTACATGCCATTTCTATTTATTAAGCAGCAACTCTATGCTGGGCATTTTGCTAATATAGTATCAAATTTACACAAAAAGGACAATCTTACTATGCTCATTTCATTAATGAGACATCAGACATTCAAAGAAATCACCTGCCCAATGTCATTAGCAAGTGAATGGCAAAGTTCAAACTTAAACGAGTTCTAACTCCACACTATGCTATATATAGGGAGACTTGAAAGTAGGATTTATTCAGAGTAGTTTATGTCAGGAGCTAGAACATATGGCCAGTAACTTCTGGATGAACCCTTTATATTTTAAAAATCTGAATGCCTAGGGTATGCCACATTATCTGAAGGAAGGCATCAGAGAAGTAAAGGATTCAGATATTGTTCTGGGTATCTTCACATGGCAGCAATTTGCTGGGTTCCTTGATGGAGGTGAAGGTGCTCACCAGTGGAAGGTACAAGCTCTGTGGGACGTGAAGCACTATTCCTGGCAACAAGGCAACAGTCCTCCTGTCTGTCCACCTTTCTCTTCCCCAGCTCACAAGAGCCTGAATTTCTGGAGTCCACCCTCTGGCCCAGGTACCCCTATCACTGTGCCTGAACCTATCAGGCTGGGAGGCTGAACAACGTCCTCCACACTTTCAGCTCTTAGTGGCTTCAAATCAGAGCATGGGTTGCAGACCTGAGATCTGAAAAGTCTTCATAATCTCTGGGTTCCATATTGCCCTACAAACAAATTTCTTTTAAATTTTTTTAAGTGTCAGGATGTGGGGTTCCCACAATGTGTCCTAGATGTCCAGGTAACTCCAGTTACAGTCCTATAAGCCTTGTGCTCCATAAAACAGAACTCCTTCATTAATTTCTTCTGTCAAGCCTAATTTACACCAATTTCTCACCCTCATTATAGGGATACTTGCTCTGTACTCTGGCATGATGGTGGATCCGCTGACCCACCTTCCTCTGTTAGTCACCTTCTTCAGAAGCTGGAGCCTTTCCCTGGTTCTCAGAGTGGCTGAAGCATTACCATATGTGAATAGATTTTCTGACCTTACCTGGCTCCTATATTTCCAACACCTGAGCCCCAGGTATTTGAAGGCATATTTGGAAGTATCTAAATTCTTTGTGATTTAATTTCATTGATTGCTGCTACCACATAAATCCAGGAAGAGCTCCAGACAACATTCAGGTGAGGATCCAGCAACGGTCTCCTCAAGCCACAGCACCCTGTGCCCAGGTTGGCAATGTAGAAAGGACTATTGTTGTTGTTGTTAGGTGCCCTCGAGTTGGTATCCGACTCATAGTGACCCTACCTACAACAGGGGGGGAAACACTATTGTCAGTGCTTCTCTGCTGTTCATTGGGTTTTCAATGGCTGATTGATTTTGGGGAGTGAATTGCCGGGTCTGTCTCCCAAGCCTACAGCACCTGGTGTTCCCAGGCGGTCTCCTGTCAAGTATTAACCAGGCCTGACCCTGCTTAGCTTCTGAGATCTGACAGGATCAGATGCACAGGGCTGTGGCGACAGGCATGCGCCAACTGCTCTAAGATGCACAGATAGGAACAGTACCACACACAGCACAGCTTTGACTCTAAAGAAGGCGTAAACTGTGGAAGTGATGTTATTTCTCAATATTTCTCTACCCATTTCACCCTCTACTAGAGTAAAAACCAGCATAGCACCATGCCATCAGAAGCAAAGTTTTCAGGACCCAGAAGCCTCAAAGCAGGAGCCCGACAATTGGCTGCTTGGGCTGACTCACACATGATTCTAATAGCCTTCCTCCCAAGGCAAAGACTGCCGCCCACACAGCCAACTTAATGAGTGATACTAACAGCACTGGCAATGATGTCACTTCATTAATTGCTCAATCTAAATTAATCAGACATTCTAAAATTTCTCTTGTTTTTCCAAAGGCTCTTATAAAAGCAGACTTAAAAGAATCAGGGTCTCTCTTAACGAAAGCAATAACAATATTCTGTTTTTATGTACTGCCTTACCGCCTACTAACTCAAAAGCTTACAGTGTCCATACAGGCAAAAGGACTACAGCACAAGCAATTGCCTGTAAATATAATTACTATAGAGATTTAACCAGGTTCAATCAGACTTAAGCAATATTTTTCCACAAATAGCAATTTAAAATCTGAGCTCTATTCATAGTGACCTTGGCTCACAATGCTTGCCTTGTTCCATTATATCACAGTATCCCAGAATGATAATGCCAAAGAACCACAATGTATCTTTTCAAAAGTTCTTTTGCTGCCTCTATACCATCTAAAATTATCTCTTGGAAATTTTCTCCTTCCAAAAGATTACCAAAAGGCAGGAACTGTCTCCCAGACTTAAGCAATACCTGGGATTGGATTTAAGAATAGGCAAAACAGCTGACCTTTTATTCAGTGTGATGTGAAGAAGGCCAAGCTACAGCCTCCAGCCAAAATAGTATTTCTCTTCATTTAAGTTGATCCTGAAATTATATAATCATTGTTTTTATATGATGAAGATGTGTTAGTCTCCTGGATATAGAACTTAAGGAGAAAAAGCCTTGGATGGGAATCAGAAGACCTTGATTCAATTCTCATCTCTCTTACTAGCTGTGTGATTGGTAAATTGCTTCACCTTGCTGGGATTCAATTTCTCATATGCAAAAAGCAATAGTGCTAACTTCATGTTAACACTTTTGCAAGCATTAAATAAAATTGAATTTATAAAGTCCTTTGCTAAGTTCATGGAACATAAATAAGCAACGCATAAATGTTAACTCTTTTGTTTTTATGGTATTGGCATCAATGTTATCATTACAAATAATTCAAAGCAGAATCAATTTAATTCTTAGATAGAGATTAAGATTTCATAAGGGTGTATATATTCCCAAACTCATCCAGTTGTATACATTAAATATGTACGCCTTTTATATAGCAATCATACCTTAATTGTTGTTGTTGTTGTTGTTGTTGTTGTTGTTGTTGTTAGGTCCCGACATGTCAGTGTTCGACTCATAGCGACCACTATGTACAACGGATGAAAGAGTATTGTTAGTGCTTCTCTGCTATTCATAGGGTTTTCCATGGCTGATTGTTTCTTAGAAGTGGGTTACTGGGTCCTTCTCCCAGGCCTACAGCATCTGCTGTTGCCATGCAGTCTCCCATCCAAGTACTAACCAGCCCTGACCCTGCTTAGCTTTGGAGATCTGACAGTATTGGATGCCACAGTGGTATGGCTGCAGGTCCACCTCATTAGAGTACTATTAAAAAGAATAAAAAAGAGCTAAGTGCAGTGGTACATGCCTATCACCCCAGCAACTTGGAAGGCTGAGGCAGGAGGATCATAAGTTTGAGGCCAGAGGTAGCCAGCGTAACTTAGCAAGACCCTGGCTCAAAATAAAAAGTAAAAAATGGGCTGGGAGTATAGCTCAGTCGTGAAGTGCTTGCAAAGCATGTATGAGACCCTGTATTCAACTCCTCAGTACTTCAAAAGATAAATAAAATAAAATAAAATAAAATAAAGGAAAAAAGAAATAAAAAATACCAATGTGGTCTTATAGGCCTAGTATCCTAGTATCTCTGCCTTAGATGGCATAGAGGTCAGGCTCAGAGACTGAAGAGTATTATATGAAAATATTTTCTTTGCATCCCTGAGGTTTTGCCTAAGGCCTAAACTTTCAGTACAATTTCAGAGACAGATGTGAGTTATTTCTGCCCGAGGTCACTTTTTGTTTTAATTAGTGCATATTAATTGTACAAAGTCAGGGCTTACTGATGACATTTCCATACATGTATATAATGTACTTTGATCATATTCACCTCTTCTATTACCTTTCTTACATCCCCTCCACTTCTCCCTTTCTCCTTCTGTAGTCATAGAAGTTCCTCTTTTGTTTTCATCTCCTTTTTCTATTCCTTAAATTCCATATATGAAGGAAACCATGAGATATTTACTTTTGTAAGTTTAGTCCTCAAAAAATTAAAAATTGAGCTACCATATGATCCAACTACACCATTTGTGAGTATTTACCCAAAAGAATCAATGTCAGCTCTCTGTGCAGATGCCTGGGCACTCATGTTTCTCATTGCACTAATCACAATAGCCATCTTATTGAATTCCCGTCAGTGAATGAGTGGATAAAGAAAACATGCCATATATATACAACGGTGTTTATTCAACCAAAAAGTCAAACAAAACTATGTTATAGGAACTTTTGTTATAGGAAAATGGGTGGAACTGAAGATTATGTTTGGTGAAATCAGCTACATCGCTCTTACTATCCATTCCTATCTTCCTATGGCCTATGCCACCAACAACTCAGTCAACAGGAGGAGGCCTTGCTGGTCAGAAGATCAGCAACCAGGGGCAAGGGGAAAGACATAAAGTGGAGGGTAGGAACCTGGCACAGCATGGGGAAGAGCACTCCAGGTCCTGAGGAGCTTGTGAGAATGTGGCAGAAAGCCACAGATAGGAGATCAAAAGTTTAACTCATCCTCCATCAGCTGTGGATCAACAGTGTCTATTTGGCTGCTGACCATTTTCCAAGACTCTCTCATTATGCCCCCTTTAGAGGAAAAAACCCCAGTGGGAAAAGAGGCACAACATAGGTGAATAAAATCCAGATTCCACTCACTTCATTAGGTACCTCATTCTCTCTCTCACATTTAAAATATTCTATTATTAGTTGTGCACCAGAGCCAGATGATAAAAATATATGGAAATGTCATACACAGAAACCTACCAGAAAAGCCAATTGCAATGAATCCTTTAAATACTCTAATACAGGTAGTAAATGATGCTTGAGAACATAACATGAGTAACAGACAATGAAATGAATGTACCAAAATATTATAACAAAATCCATTAATTTGTACACTAATTGAAAAAAATAATAAGAATTTTTTTAAAAAAGGAGCAGTCAAAAAGCTGACTATGAAAGTGATGTCTCTTCCAGCATCTAAATGATAGGTAAGGGATAGCAGAAGATGGAAGAGAATATTGTGCCAGGCAGAGATAATGTATATGTAAAGGACCAATAAAAGCTCTTTTTATCAAAAGAGCTGAGAATCTCATTATTCAAAGATAGAGAAATAAGGCTGAAAAAATAATAAAGACCCCAGGATGAAGGCATAGCATTGCCTTTTGAACCTCTAGAACAGGGATCTCCAACCCCCAGGCCAGAGACTATGTGGCCCTGTTAGGAACTGAGCTGTACAGCAGGAGGTGAGTGGCTAGCTAGCAAGCAAAGCTTCATCTATATTTATAGCTACTCTCCATTGGTTCATATCCTGAAACTATCCCCACCCAGCAGCCCATGGAAAAGTTGTCTTCCATAAAATGGATGACTGGTGCCAAAAAGGTTGGGGACTGCTGCTCTAGAAAACAAATCAGGATGCAATTTCCATGTGTCAATTAGAATAGTCTAAGTTTTGCAACTGTAACAAATAACCCCCAAACCTCAGTAACTTGGTAAAACAGAAGTTCATTGTGCACTTCTACTAAATGCTCAACATGGAGTTACTTCTATAACATGTGCAACATGGGAGAAGGAGGTTTTCTCAAGGGAATCATTCCAGGGACTTAGGCTGACAAAAGTTTTATTTATAAGAGTGCTTCAGAGTGACCTAAGCAGGTGGGAACAGTGTATAGCCATTCAGAGCAGGTTCTTAAAGTTTCTGGCTGACTGTGACATAATTGCTTCCATTTGTGTTTCTTGGAGGCAAAGAAAATTGCATGGCTACACTTAACTTCAAGAGGGTAGGAAAAGATCACCCTTACCACCATATGCCTCCACATTTCTGTCAGCTTGTCATGCTGTGGGGGCTTGCAGGTTGCTCTGATGCTAAGAGCTATGCCACTGGTATTTCAGACACCAGCAGAGCCATTCATGGTGAACAGGTTTCAGCTGAGCTTCCAGACTAAGATAGACTAGGGAGAAGGATCTGACAACCCACTCCTGAAACCATTAGCCATTGAAAACCCTATGAATACCAGAAAAGCACTGTCAAATATAGTGCTGAAAAATGAGCCCCTCAGCCTGGAAGACATTCAAAAGATAACTGGGGAAGAGTTGCCTCCCCAATGTAGAGTTGATCTTAATGACAGGAATGGAGTAAAACCCCTAGGACCTCCATTTTCTGATGTGGCACAACTTAAAATGAGAAGAAACATAGTGTCTGCAACAATGGGTTCAAACGTAAAAAAGACTGTGTGCATGGCACAGTGTCAGGCAGTGTTTTCTTCTTTTGTACACAGGGTCATGATGAGTCAGACCTGACTCCATATCACCTAACAACAACAACAACAACCAACATGGTCTGAAAGGGAAAAAAAACAGAAATATGAGATAAACTGCACTTCTGATATCAATATTCCCTATTTCTTAGTGCTTAATCATAAACAGGAGCTGGAATATAGCTCTGCTCTGCACAATTTGAGGCCCTGGATTCTATTCACAGCACTGCAAAAAATGGGAGAAGGACCTGGAAGCCCATTCCTGAAACAATCCCAAAATAATCAGTCACCAGAAAGCCTATGAGTAGCAGAGAAACACTGACATAGTGCTGGGCATGGCACAGTGTCAGAGAGTGTTTCACTCTGTTGTACATAGAGTTGCTAT
Source organism: Pedetes capensis (assembly GCA_007922755.1). Classification (NCBI taxonomy): domain Eukaryota; kingdom Metazoa; phylum Chordata; class Mammalia; order Rodentia; family Pedetidae; genus Pedetes; species Pedetes capensis. Next base: position 106,228 of record VMDO01002256.1, read on the forward strand.
GAGTCGTATCCAACTTGATGGCACCTATGAACAACAACAAAAACAATCATAAACAAGCACTTTGTTAAGTCAGGTATAGAAACATTTCTTATCAAAATGCTCTTACAAGTTCACCTTAACCATGAACTGCCCCCAGGTGAGGGGAAGTATCACCATGCCCATTTGATTAACAAGGAAAGTGAAGGGAAAAAAATTGGATTGGGAAGCTCCTTTTACTCTTTCAAAGGTGCAGAACAACCAAACACTTTGGTTCCTATATGTTGGTTTATCCTTTTTACTTCTATCTCACAACTACCTACAGGAAGAAGTAAACAGAACAAAATAAGGCAAACTTCTGCAGAGATTACAAATGCCCTTTTTCCTGGGTCCCCAGCAATGACACAGATAACTGGTACAGACATCCTTTTCTCTGAGCCTGTACTCAGGAAAACACAATGTCCCCAGCTCCGAACCAGCTAATGAGATGAAGTTCTGCAGCACCACTGAGAAAGCTCTGAGTCCTCCAGGAATAAAGCAGTTAGAAAAGTTGATTCTTTGTAGGTTCCTACCTCTGAAACTAATTCACTGGAGTTTTCCTGTCTGTGAACAACTTAAAGTTTGAAATAGAAGCATTTGCAAAGATAACTAAATCACACCAATATGATTCCCTAAAGTAGCACTTTGCTAGTGAATGCCATAGGCTCACTAAGCCAACTGATTGGAGGATTGAAGTATTTTCCACACAATTCTAGGAAACTCACAGAACATCAATTTCAATAGATTGGTTTGGCTTATAGGATTATTAGGACCAATGCACATAACGGGCCTTACGTTTTACCAGTTATTGACTACCAAAGCATTTTCTGAGTCCTTTTTCACTTCTTTAGCCATAGAACTTCTTTGTGGGAAGGAAGATTCAGATACCATAAGGGAAGAATATATAACAACTGAATGTAGAATTCTACATATTATAGAATGGGTCACTTTGTTTCACGCACCATGGTTCATTCTCATCATTCTAAAATTATTACTTCTAACTATCAAAAGCCAGTTGCAACAATGACTGGTTTTCAAAAAAGAAATATGCAACACAAAAGGTTATGCAGTTAGTGTGTTAATCAGCTTGTGTGGCACTGTGGCAAAATACCTGACAGAAACAGCTTATGGCAGGCAAGATTTATTGAGGCTCATGGTTCATAGGATTTCAGTCCATAGAGGCAGGGCAGGCATGGCAGCAGGGCCTGTGATAGAGGACCTCACATCATGGCAATCAGGAAGTAGAGAGAGCTTACCAGAACCAGGGCCCACATAAATCCTCCAAAGACTTACCCCTAGTGACCTAATTCTACAAGATAGGTCCCATCTGTCAAAGTTCCACAGCCTCCACAAGCAGTGCGACTGCCCAGGGATCAAGCATTTAAATGCATGACCTTTAAGGGACATTTTAGATTGAAACCATAACAGTAAATAAACTCTCACATGTATGAAATGTCAGAAAAGGAAATGAACCACCTAACATGGTCTTCCCAGAAATGAGTTAGACTATGGCAAATTGCCATAAACCCTCTCTCTCCTTTTTGCCTTTTGCAGATTTCAGATGATAAATCCAAGTAAAGTCCAGTGATACTTCCTAAATAAAACTGAAATACATAAGCTTAGCCTAGACCCAACACTTTTTAGTGAGGTTTCCATATACTGACCCTGAACTCAGGGTGTGACTCAGAGGGGAAAAAAGAAAGGGAAAATATACTCAGCAAGTGGCCTGCACTTTGAAATCTCATGGGTAACTTGGAGCAAGCTTCATTTCCTGCTTTCTCCTGAGGGTGATTTAGCCTTAGCTATTTCTAAAGGCTTGGGAACAGAGATAAAGATTATCTCTCTTCCTGCCCATTTCTCCATCAGTTCTGAGCTATATATCTGGGGTCCAAGACATATGTGCCCTCATCCTGGATATTGAATTCTGTGCTCACCTTATATATCACTCACTTGCTGCCTTTCCTCACCATTTTTTCTTTCCTTATTTTTTCCTTTCTTTCTCCCCTCCCTCCCCTTCATTTGAGAGAGGCAGCAAGGCCATTTTAGAACAGGAGGATGAAAATGAATCTAACTTGAGCACAGAGTCTACTCTCTTTGGAGTATTTAAATGAGATAAATGATGCCCGTGTGAGCACCAGTTCCCTGACATATTGGAGCACAGAGAGTCACATAGAGCTGTCACTCAGAAGAATGACTTCCAAGCTGCCATCCTGCTGTCCTGCCATCCTGCCACCCCGGCACCCATGTAGAAATGTGTTTTTCCTGCAGGAGGGGAGACAGCAAGCCTATCCATACCGCCTAGGGCCAAAATCAACTGAGAACAAGGTATTCTCTTAGAATCAGCTCACACACACTAACCTGAGGTTGGAGGTGAAGAATTGAAACTGCAGCAGCCTCTTCCACAAAAACGGATGTGGTTTCTATTCGTTGCGAATGCTCCCCATAGCCAGCAAAGCTGAGCAGGGTACGTCATGGTCCCTCTAAATTGGACCATTGTATTCAAGCTGTCATTTTTCATTTTTAAAACCAGGATCCCTTCAGGTAATCAGTAACCTTGAAAAGAACTGAACTCTACAGCACAGGTCTGCCAGAAGTACTCGGAGAGATGGGAAAAGTTGGTGAAAAAAAAACATAAACATGAGTGCCCACACTGCATCTTCTGCCTCCTCTAGCATCCTTTGCTATCTCCTTCTATCTTCACCAGAATGTTTCACAAAGTTTAGACAGGTTTAGGTTATTACTCAAACACTATGACTCAAACTCGGAGAAATTGTTCCTGTAATGGAGTTCTCAATTTATTGGTCAATTTCACCTTGATTTCATGTCACTGTTAGCTTTGCTAGCCCTTCAGCTTGTATTACATGCTCTAAAAATGTGAAACATTTTCAAATATTTTAAATATCACAGATAATTTTATTCCTCTCATAATCTCCTTCTGGAAAGATAAATAAAAATATTTTTTTTAAAAAAGGAGATATTGTTCTCTGTAGTTGTTTCATAAATAGCTAAAATCTGCCACCTTCTGGATTTTCTGGGATGACTGAGACAAGCTATAGTGCTTTTCTGATCAGAAGCTCAAATATTCTTTAGCTATGCAGTGACACTGCCATCTTGTGGGTATTTCCTAGACTATTAATTCAGCAGAACCATGAAAGAATATAGGCTTTTTTAGGAGGAAGCAAATTTCATTTATAGCAATTTACTCAAATTAAAATTACCAAAGAAAACAAATTTTGTATGCAGAGTATTAAGAGTTAATTCTCAAAGTAAGAATTTCTGACGTACATGAAAATAAAAGGATGCTTATGCTCAAATTGATAGAGCCTCATGTGAAAAATGCATTTTTACTTCCAATGGCACTAAAAATTGAACAATGCCCACATTAGCACTACAGTAACTTCATTCTTTATCTAAAAGAAGATGGAGAAATTGAGCTATTTCTCAGTCTCATTATCTTTGTCTGAATAGACTACATCATATTGGTTGTCTGATATTCAGCCCTAGTGCTGCAATGAAAATAAGATTGACATTTTTACAGTTTTCAAATTTCTAGTCTGTGCACTTTAAGCCATCCTGGAATTTCTTCTGTGCCTGAGGAGACTCTATTTTGAAGAGCACAAGAGACTGGCGACATCAGCTGGCGACTTTGGATTTGTGGTCATAACCCAGTCTCATCTTCAGGAATCCAGCAGCTCTGAGCGTAGTACGAAGGCTTGCATGGCTCCTACCGGTGATGCTTCTAGGATGTAATTTCATTGCTTCCTCCTCTCATAAGTTCTGAAATCTCCCCAGCGTCTTTCTTTGGGAAGATAAAGGGGCTTGTGGGCATCGTCCCCCCACCAATGTCAGAAGCAGTCACTGCAGCCATATGAGTTGTCAGGAATTTGACAAACTATCTCAGCTGCTGTAAATCTACTTTGTGCTTGGAACACAGTAAAGTATATACTGTCTATTCGCAATCTGGTACCAAATTTCATTTTAGAAAATCAAAATCAGTTTAAAGTTCTTACTGACCAAGAGAAATGAGGGCACATGATCCTCATCCTTCACGTCTTCTCCACTCATTCAAGACAACTGCCTTGCCTCATCTTTGCACATGCTGCAGCCCTGAATAATTTCCTGAAGGCTTTGTTCTTCACTGAGGTCATGTGACCCTGGTACCTGGGCACCCACTGAGTTAACTTTGTGGGCGTACAGGTAGCCTCAGGTTACCAAAAGAATCCTTTCCTTTGGTGCCAACTCCTCTTTCCATGTTTAATTTTGTGTTTATTTGTTGGTTAGTTGTTTAGGGAGAAAAAGAATTGGATTTGAACCTAGAAAGTAAGTTAATCTGATCAGATACAGAAACACTATATCTGAAGCCAGACTCCAGCCTTACAACATTTTAAAATTTGGAAATACAAGCAGCAGAGGCTTGGTCTGGCCCAACTCCCAAGCCATTTGGGAAACAAAGCAAAGGATTTCAGTAATGCTTCTGGCCAGGATAATATTAGCAAGGCCCTGTCTGAGCAGATATTGATCACAGAGGATCTACTACCAGGTACTAATTGTTCTTCCATCCATCTCCCCTCTGCGGGTTAGCTACCCTCCAGCCACCCCCAGGTCAGACTTGAAGGGGGATAAAAGCCTCAGCACATGGAGGTAAGTAGATGAGAAAAGGCCACTGTGACTAGACTGGCAGCCCCAGGGCTTTGGTAACATTTTGAGTGCACATAGATGATGCCTAGGTTTTTAGCTTCTACCTACTGGTGTTCTCTTGAAATGGTTCTAGCTTTCCAATCTCTGGGCCCATTAACAAATCCTCACAAATTTGCCCATTTTACCTCCTCCAAAGAGAAAAATAAAACAGAATTCAGGAAGATTATTTCAGTTTGCTAAATTTGGTGTGCTACTATAGCTATTAGCTATTGGATAAATAAGTTATTATAGTAGATATTAGGAGACCAGATTGGAGGCATGCTATGTTCTATGGACAGGGTGTCACAGCACAAGCTACTCACAATGATCAGGATGATACCAAAAAGAGGAGGTGGGAGTTTAGAAAGTACTTCTGCTGGCTAGTAGGCATGATAGTGAGAGTTATCCATCTCTAATGTGTTATAGTCATTCCTCCTTATTCATAGTTTCATTTTTCTATTATTTCAGTTACCCATGGTCAACTGTGGTCCAAATGTATCAAATGGAAAATTATAGAAATAATTTGTAATTTCTTTCTGTGATGAAATCTCACTCTATCCTGTCAGATGTGAATCATCCTTTGGTCTAGTATATCCACACCGTATATGCTACCCTCTCATTGAGTCACTGAGTAGCTACCTACATATCACATTTCTTGCATTCAAGCACTCTTCACATAATAGCCTGCACTATGTCATAATGTCTACCATCACTCACCTCAGTTTGACTCATCACATAGGCATTGTGTCATCTCACATCATTACTAGAAGGGTGAGTGTAGCAAAGTATATTTTCAGAGAGTGAGAGAACAACCATATTATATAACTTTAATTATAGCATATTCTTATAATTATTCTATTATTATTTATTATTGTTAAACTCTTACTGTCCCTAATGCATAAATTAAACTTCACATATATAGGTAGGTAGGTAGGTAGGCAGATAGATAGATACATAGATACATAGGTAGATACAGGGAAAAAGTAGTATCTATGGGGTTTGGTATTATTCATGGTACTAAGAATCCACTGGTCTGGGATTTGGCTCAGTTGGTAGAGCACTGCACTGCAGTCTCTGAGGTCCCAAGTTTAATTCCCAGCACCGCAAAAATGGGAGAAGGACCTGGCAATCCACTCCCAAGGCAATCCTGAAACAATCAGCCATTGAAAACCTTATGAGGGTCGCTATGAGTCGGATACCGACTTGACGGCACCTAACAGCAACAACAACAAACATCCACTGGGAGTCTTGGAATATATCCCACACAGATAAGAGGAATTACTACACACACATATGCCTTGATAATTCTTCCATGTCAAACACCAAGGATAAAAAACAGTTCCTCAATTCAAAGGGCTCTTAAGCTAGAAGGAGAAAGAGCACTTACATAACTAATTATGGAACAGTGCGGTAGGTAGAAAGAACAAAGAAGTAACTCTGGAAGGAGGGTGTGATTTATTTTTCTGGAAAGGACCAGAGAAAATATGCCTAGAGGAAGTAATTCTAGTAGGGGCTTGAATAACAAAAAAGAGGGGCAGGGGAAGGGAAATAACAATCCAGGAAAATGGCCTGGGCAAGAGCAAAGAGACCAGGGCCTTCATGTGGGTCTAGGTTACTGAAGCAGATGAGACCCTGAGAGGATGCAGCCATGGGGGCTGGTGAGGTCAGCTGCCCTCTGTCAGTTGGAAATCAGATGTCTGACCAAGCAGTGAAGCTGTGGGATCTGGCATAATTCTTCAGGTTAGAAAATATTTTAGAGATTAACATTGGCAGAAGTGATGTCATAAGGGACTCAAGTGAAAATGAAAGAGGCTAGACAGGAAGACAAGGTAGGAGGCAACTTCAAAGGTCCAGATGAGAGAAGGTGAAATCCTTCCCTGTGGGTAGAGAATTAGAAAAGAAGAGGGAGAGAGAGAAGGATCTGAAGTGGACTCGGAAGATTAGATTAGAGACGAAGGCTAGGACAAGATGACTCACTTAGGTAAAACTAAGGGCTGAAGCTATCCTGCCTGAAGAGGCAGAGGACAGTTTTACATACAGGTCATAATGAATTTGAGTTCAGATAGGCTGTCTGTAGGGCTTGTGGGACATCTAGTGGGCAGCAGGAATCACAACTCTGAAGAATGGGTGAGGGGATGTAGCACAGACTCCATCTCATAAGAACATGAGCTTCATAAGGGCATGAATTATTAACTTTGTTCACTAATATGAGCTTGGCATATATTGGGGGATCCATAAACATTTGTTGAACAAATGAATGAATTGGATGTTCATCAGCTTGTAGAAGATAGCAGAGTACGTTGGATTGCATGAAAGTTCTTAGACAGTGGAGGAATGGAGGAATCAAGGAGGATGTCACAGGAACTAGTGGGCACTTTCAAGAAATTTGCCATGAAGAAAATCAGAGAGAGAAAGGACTGTATGTTGAAGTTTCTTTAAGATGATGTATGGTACATCAATCCATGTCCTAGCAGGCAACAGAATTCTATTCAGATAGTCCAGGGGAAGAAACTTCAACATGAAGGAACTGTGTATACAGGTCCAGACACACTTAGGGACACCATAATGGGTGGCATTGCATTCATGCAACAGCATCATCAGAGACTGCGGATAGTAGATAGCCATTATCATCCCCAGGTCTGAAGGAGTAGTTAGAGGAAATAATGGCGCCAGAGCCCAGAGAGAGCTAAAACTTTGAAGCAAGGGTTGTCAGGCAGGGGCTATAGTTGGGAAGAGAGAAAGCCATTGTCAAACCATGGTGCAATAATTAGACATCATTATTGAAGGAAATTCTGACCTTTCTCTTCTCCCACCTTCTCATCCACTGCCAATGATTCCTATCAGCAGGACTGAACTGGAAACCAGAAGCCACAGAGTAAGGTGGTACAGCACATGGAATCAGTCTCCTGGACTGTGGCAAGACAGAGAAGAGAGGTAAGGGGATCTGGTAGGGGAGACCAAATAGAGAATTATCAGCACATAAACTTAAAAAAGAAAAAGTCAGGAAAGGTAGAAAGTTTGCAGGTGCAACAATGAGTGGAGATAATTACTAGAGTATTCGATGGCAGAGTATAGGCTTATAAAGTCAGGTATTTTAAGACAAAGAGGATGTTGATGACCCCAAGCCCATAGCTACTCTGGACACCCTTTCTCCAGATGCCAAAAGTAGGTGCTATATTGAGATTTCCCTTTCTGTCTTACAAAGTGAGTGATAACCATTGAGTTTCAGAGACTCGGCTCATTGCAAGGTCACCTCTATGTATATCCTGAGGCTGTCTTCTTCCTGACGCCATACCAGTTACCTCTCTAGAGGCCATAGATGTTGAATCTTTGTAGTAAGACAAGAAGCAGATGCCTCCAGAAGTTTTACTACTGGTACAGGCACACATACTAGGCAAGCATTCTAACACTGAGCTATATCCCCCGACCCCACTATAGTTCTTAAAACTGAGTTTTACTATCACAGCTACCCCAAACAGCTGCCCATGAAACATAGCCTTCCAGATATGGAAGTAGCCTTAGATGCTTTAGATAGCCTTATGAGAATACTAAGCAATCACTGTATTGCCATCTCTATCCTAGGAATGAGAAAACTGAAACTTGGGATTATGAATAAAGTTATCCAAGGGTACACTTTAACAATCTGACTCCAAATCCCAGGCTTAGAACTTTTTCTTTCAGACAACACATATCACAAAGCACCTATTATGTACCAGGTATAGTTGCAGACATTGTGAACTGAGAAACAAACAAGGCAGACTCCCCACCTTCCTATAGCTCACATACCAGGTTAGAATGAGACACCCGCACCTAACAGGCAGAAATAGATACAATTGCCTTCAATAATCATAAGGCTATTTTCTGAGTGCCTTGTTGTACAGCTTTTGGACTCTGCAATGCTGAGCTGCAAAAATCCACAATCACAACACAAAGCCCTGATTGTTAAGAAGGCAGCACACCCACGCAGCAGGTCTGTCTGCTGTGTTTGTGCTGCACCTTCCCACCAAGCACTTGAAATATGTTAAATAATCATTGCCATTCCACTGCAAGTACATTTCTCTTTCATTTTAATCCTATTATAGAATTTTTTGATGGCAACCTGCTGTTAGAGTACATCTAACTATGTTAAAGCTCCCCAGGCCCTGAGCATGAAAGAATCTCTTCAGAACACATGCTAGGACAGGTCTACCTTGTTAGCATGGAAATGAAAATAAAAGGCACTGCTTTGGGGCAAGAAGGAGGAGGATGAGTGTTCTAATACCAGCGCTTAGGAGGTGAGCGCTCCTTGATCTGTCCTTCATGCTTCAGGTGGTAGTGACTTGATGGTGGCAAGGATTTTCTCTGTACTCTATCCAGTGCCCAGTGCTTGGTGCTTAAGTGGTGAAGGGTAGGGATATAATTTACCACCCTGTAGCTAAAAGTCATCTCTGCTGCTATAATGCTCCCATTATGTTTTGGTACAAGGGAGTCAGTGGTCAGTGTAACCTACAGGTTCATCCTGAACCATGGTGATGTTTCATCAGGAAAGTATATATATATTTGTTGTTGTTAGGTGCCATCGAATCGGTATCTGACTCATAGCGACCCTCATAGGGTTTTCAATGGCTGACTGTTTCAGAATTGCCTTAGGAGTGGATTGCCAGGCCCTTCTCCCATTTTTGTGGTGCTGGGAATGGGACCTCAGAGACTGCAGCTCAGTGCTCTACCAACTGAGCTAAATCCCAGCCCACATATAGGTATGTGTATGCACATATATATATACATATATATATTTAAATTTACACATACAGGTGGCCATCCCTTTCTATCTACAAACATGAAAATGGAGAGCAACCCTGGCATGGCACAAATAAAAGATTCCTGGAAAATATTGTGTTCATCTTCCTTAAAAAAAACTTAGTTTTATGGATTGCCACAAGAATTTGTTTTTTGAAGAATTGCTTCACTCTACAAAGTGACAGCACACAGGTAATATTTTATTGGTAGTAAAAGTTTAAAAATATTCAAAACACCTCAGCCTTATAAGCCTCAATCTGTATGCCTATGAGAATACATAATAGATGGTGTGAATAAAGTTAATATTTGAAGTTCACTTGGATAAAAGACCTGCTTGTTTGTTCATGTTAGTGGTATTAATAGAGGAGAGGTAGGTGACAATCATCAGCCATCTGTCATATATTTGAAGGGCCAATTTCTAAGAAAACTATACACAACAAGAAGGTTCTTTTGTAAAGACAATGCTTTCTATTGATCTTTTTGACCCATAGTATAATATTATATCTCAATGTACGTTCAGGGGTCAATATAAAGAGCAGAACTTATTAATATTTTCCAAAGTTTGCTTAGAGATTCTTTTCACATGAACAACAAAGGTTGCACAAGAGAGAAGATTAGATGATTTTTAAGGCTTTAGCCAAATCATTTTCAGATGAAAAAGAGAGAGAGAGACCAATAGACTCCTTTCTGATATGAGAGCATGATATACAATTCACCTCCTTAAACAACAGTCTAGAAAACCATGAGTGAATTCCTCAACTCAGGGGTGATATTTAAAATATAATATGTAGCAGCTAGCCAAGCATGAGACAATCTGAACAGATGCTAGCCATATTAACGCATTTGTCACAAACATGACCCTTCCTCAACTCCTGTGAAGCTCTCCTACAGATAGGGGCATCATTCTATGGATGTCAGACACCCTAAATTTTAATGGCTCATAGAACAAAAGTATGTGGCCCCTTCCCTCAAGGATCTTAGAGTCTAGCAGAAAATACAAAACACAGATAAAACATAATACAGAATTGTTGTTGTTGTTGTTGTTGTTGTTGTTGTTGTTGTTGTTAGGTGCCATCAAGTTGGATGCAACTCATAGCAACCCTACACACAACAGAACGAAACATGCCCCAGCACTGTACCATGCACAGCACTTTGTCAGTGCTTCTCTGCTAGTCATAAAGTTTTCAATGCCTGATCGTTTTCAGGATTGTTTCAGGAGTGGGTTGCCAGGTCCTTCTCCCATTTTTGCAGTGCTGGAGATCAAACCCAGGGCTTCAGAGTACACAGAGCAAGCTCTCTACCTCCTGAGCTATAAGCTGTCCTTAGATATAGACACAAAGAGCTGTATGAGTACAGAGGAGAGAAAAATTATTTGTACCTGGACAGAGCAGGTAACTCTTCATGGGGGGGGGAGGTATTTTAAATGGGGTTTGAAGGATAAACAGGATTTAGACATGAACAGTCAAGGAAAGGAGCATTCCAGGGATGAGAATATCAATGGCAACTTAAAGGTAGGAAAGCATGGGGCAGATTCAGAGAATCTTTCAGTCCTGTATCACAGGACTGGAGCCCTGGGAATAAGAGAAACACTGGGAGCATAGATTGGAGTCAGATCACAACAAGCTATGAATGGCAGAGTAAAGAATTTAGACCTGATTCTGTAGGACTTGGAGCACAGTCAAAAATTATGTCAGCAGGAGAGTGGCATGATCAGAGCTTCATCATCAATCAACGTGACAATATTTTAACCCTAACAGGTAATGGTGACAGCCAGCTGGCCATAGAATGTCAAGCTCAGCTGTATAAGGTCAGACACTGGGTTACATGTGCCTCTTGCACCTGAGCCTGGAGAAATAACTGCTTATTCAGGCTGTCAGTCACCAGCTTGCTCTGTACCCTCTGTGCAGGACAATGAAGAGCCCTTCTCCTACTTAGTACCTAGCAGCAGGATTTTGCTCTGCCCCACAGTTGTCATCAGGGACCAGATAAAAGAAAAGGCTTAAGCAGCTCTGAGAGAGTAGCCTATGAGCCCTCCCACTTTTATTGTCTGTTTCTGTGAGCTTGGCTGATGAGGCTGGTCAATGTTGATTTTTCTACATGAGATAGAAAAGCAGAACTCTGCTGATTTTATGTTTTATGGCTGATCGATGGGGTCAGAGTGAGGCCTTTGAGGCATGCTAAGTGGGAGGAACCTTGAACTTTTTGATGGCCTCGTTTGTGTTGTGTCTACCAGGAAGGAGGAAGGTCAAGGTGAATATGGCTTTCAGACTCTTTTGGCTCAGACGATGTCTCCCCTGTAGCTGAAGAAGCAATGTTGGGGGCGTTTCCAGCCAAGCTGAGCAAGGAGAGGTGACATTTAAAGGCTTTCGCAGAAATGCTACATTTTTGGCTGAGGGACCCCAACTGCACCTGCATTTCTGCCGGCTCTTCACTTGCTTTTTATATCTTCACAGGCTGCATCTAGAATTGCTGAAAGGTAAAAAAATCTGTATACCCCTTAGGTGTTAAGAAAGACAGCAAGAGCAGGCAAGAATTGGGTGAGAACTCAGGAGAGACTTAGCCCTCAAGAAACCAGGTATGTGTAATTCTAGCCCTAACCATGGTGCTTTCATCCAAGCCTTACAATCTTTATTTCTACAAAAATACCATGAATAATAGCTACCAATTACTAAACACCTTCAGTACTGAATACATTACTTATATATCATCACATTTAGTCCTAGCACAAACCTCTAAGGAAATGATTATTAAAGAAGAAACTGAAGTTCTAGAAGGTTAAATAACCAGTCCAAGGTCACATGGAAATAAGCAACAGATCAAATGAGCCCCAAATCTCACGTTGTGAACAATTTTCACTGCTGTCTCCTCTACCTTACTTTGCCCTCCCATGTTACAGGAACAACCATCATAACAATCAAAATCAAACTCCACAGAATGGTAAACAGACCTGAAACACCATGGCTACAGCGCCCTCTCTGTCTCTCTTTGGTTAGGCACATCAAAGATCCGGGTGGGAATATACTTTCAAAAACCAAAAAAGATGCTGCACCCTGAAGTGTTGCCATCAAAACTATTTTTACTATATCATATATCACAAATTGGGGAAGTAGACAAACAGGAGGGGCTACCCTGGGATCCACAGGAAACATTTGACTAGGGAAGGGGAGTAAATGGCCTCTTGAGCAAATACAAAAGGAAAGAGACACAGATGTGCAGAGACAACATATCTGCCCAGTTTGACTGAGCAGGAAATGTGGTCCCTGACACAGCATTGCTCTCCTCTCTTCCGATGATTTAAGCTTCATTCCATTGTTCTCCTCTCATATAGTTTGCAAGAGAGCAGCACAGCATGGACATCATTAAAAGTATTGTGACTAGAGGCTGAAATGAGACACTGATTGTCCCATTAAGCAACAGATTTCATAAACAAATGCAGTTCATTCTGCCTGCAGCCTGACATCGCCATCTGAGGAGCACTGCTGAAAATAATTTATCTGCAAGCATTCTGCTTCAAGTTTCAGATTCCAGAGAGCCCCAGTAAGTCACAAAGAAATAGATCAGCAAATGTTTGCTGCAGACACACAGGGGTTAATGAGCCCCCTTGTTATATCACCCTCCATGTCCACCTCCAGAAAGTCTCGGAGGGTCCCTGTGGTTGTTAAACTGCCATGGCTACAAAGCCCTGGTGCAGCCAACCGGAGCTACGGCCTCCAGAGAAATGACAGACTTAAAGGCAGAAATACTGTGCACTTGCTGGAGGCGAGTTATTTTAATATAATGCCGAGATGACAGCTCTCCACATTTAATCATCAGACTCCTGATTTTTTGCTATGACATTAGAATTTCTCACAATTGGGGAAAAATGTTTCTTTTCCATCCATGCCTGACAGTTGCATGTTTGCAAGAAATGTCCATAAACTTTTCCAATTATTTTTAATAAAATGTAAATGACTGTCTACATAAGCTCTCTCTTTTCCAACAGCCCCCACCTACAGCAAAGGGAAGCAGCTGGACATATTTTCGGGCAAGGCCTCGGAGGCTTTGTCATTTTCTTCATGCCACTAACTTGCCACTCAGAAGGCTGCTTCTCTCTTTGTCACCTGTATTATTACCATTTCCTTTTTAATAGTGTCTGTGATCAGCGGCTGTCAGAGTGGCTGTGCATTTGATTATCCCTGCCTAACTGGGCTGACTCAGCCTGGCTGGCTCCCAGTCACAAGCTCAGCCACATCTCAAGGTTTGGCAGCATTAAAATGGACATTTGCATAATTCTCCAGCTTGCTAATTCATACAATGTCCCCTAAGGTAGGGCTGTACTATTCTCATACTACTTTCTCTTTAACAGATGAGAACCTTAATAGAGATATTATAGCTTAATTAAAGATACACAGTACAATGGACCACTGCCAGGAACCACACCCAGTGCACACGCTACTCCATTCATTTCTTCACTTTCAGTAAGTGTCTACTGTATTGAGCCCCTGAGGGTGCAAAAATAAAATAAGACTTGGGTCCTTCTGAAGAGGAGCTAACAAGGTAATGGAGCAGATAGGCAAGTAAATAAATAATTTGAGCACAGTGTGAAAGGCAACAGAATACAGATAAGCTCAAAGTGCCATGGAAACATTCCATGATTGAGTCTGCCCTGGGGTTGAGGAGAGCCTCAGAGAAGACAACTGCAGATGATTAGGAAGGGGAAAGAGGAAGTCTCTGCCTGTAGGCAGAAGTTCACAAGCAAGGTAAGAGGCACAAAAACACATGGAGGGTTTCAAGAACAGGACCTCTGTGAAGAGAAATAGGCACAGGGCCCTGCAGGAAAGAACATCGAGAAACTAAGCTGGAAAGGAAGAAGGAGGTCCAAAGACAGATGTCTTCAGTGGCTATCTAGCTATTGAGGGTCTAAAGCCACCTACTCCATAATAGGCTGGAATTAGTTCTTGTATGCCAGCAACCCTTCTCCTTCTGTCCTCAGGAAAGTGCAACCCACAGTATGTGGCCTTTTGGGTCAACACCAACTCACTGGGTGAGGTTCCCACTACCCACTAAGAGAAACCAATCAGGGAGCTTTCCCAAGGATGAAGCAGCCCTTGAGACTAAAGAAATCCCTGCTGGCACCTGAGTAAGGAAGACATAACTTTGCTCTCCTGAGAGGAAACCAGAGAAACTCAGCCTGTTCCAGGACTCCTGTTAAATAATTCCTTTCCTGCCCATTAGTGCTTAGCCCACCTTCACTCACAGCCTTCTCTATTGGGCTTTGCCTAGCTGCACCTTATTAACTGGAGCGGGTCTCTCCAAGAGAACCAGACCATCATTTAATAGCCCTTCCTTGTTACCTAGAAGAGAAGTGCTGATCTGCTTTCTCCTGGAAGAATGATGACTCACAGCCACAGAAACAGTGTGGGGATGCTCTGAGAGCCGCCACCTTCCTCTGATCTCATTTTCACATATTTCTGAAGTGCAAAGCTGGGACTTGAAAAGTGGTGCTCTTGATAATAACAGGAGGCATTTTGCAAATCTGGGTTAGCTTTTGGAATTGTATTCTCAGTAAATAATTAGTGCTTTTCTCCAGCCTTCTATGCTCGAAAGTTCCGTTTACCAGAGACAACAAGTGAGGGATTTTCAAGTCTTACTGAGGAGGTCCCAGGAGATGTGTAGCTGGCTGTATTTGACTCTGGGCACCTTGCCCAGCACCATGGACAGTGCTAATGGGATAACTAACTTATGTATGCAGCCCTCTCAGAATGCCTGGGCAGACTGCTGCTTTGTAAAGGCAAAGTATTGTTCCCAGCAAGATGAGCACCTATTTCTTAGCAAAGTGAGAAATTCAGTTCTGCAGCCACTAGTACCTACACTATCTTTGCAACCTCATTTCCTTCTCTTTCAGTGTGCTAAAATGAGATGCATATGCAGCTAAAAAGAACCCAAACTCTTTTACAAGCTATACACTTCAAAGGGGAAGGAAAAAAAGAGGTCTTGAGGTGCCTATTTATTCTACCACTGTTCAGTATAAACACCACCATACCACCTCACCACAGGTCCCAAATGAAAAATTTTGAGGGCTATTGAACACACTGCAAGTTTTCAGAGCAGATCCATGGAAAGTTACTTAGCACAGTTGTCTCCGTAATTGTGACACATTAGAGAAGTGTGTGGTGTTCTGTGAGGCCCTTCGCCTAGCTCCTGCCTGGGTGGTGGGATAGCCAGTGGTCAGGATTCAGCAGCACAACCCATTAACACCAGTAGGGAGACAGAGGTCTGACAACTGCCTCCCCAGCTGGATTTTGCAGCTTAATCCTATTTGGTTTAATGGATTTGTTTCCTGAATCAGATGGTCACAAATACAAAGGGGATAAAAACAGCGCCACAGTGATTCCTTTGAACTGGCCTGGTATGCCTTTCAAGTGGGCTGAATTCCTCCCCTTTATCCACACCTCCTCAGTGCTTGACTATGTGGTATGTGTGTCTTCCAAGGTCTTTAGGTTGGAAGTGACTAGTTTCCTCTCTTCTAGCTCCACTGCTTCCTACCCCAATGCCTGTTCCCCGCCCCCCCCCCCCATCATGATCCAAGTCAGGAATGCTCCCAGGCATAACAAAGACTTAAGGCATTTTAAACACCTTTGTTTTTCTTTAGCTCTTCATTCAGCTACAAGTGTGAATGACCTTGTGCTTTGTAACTTACTCAGTGAAGGGTGTGGCATGGAATAACAATAACAATACAAAGTTAACAAATCCCACATTAACTATGTGCCAGGAAGATACTAAGTGCTAACTTGTCATTGCTTTTTTATTCTTCATAACAACCCTGTGAAATATCTATGATTATTATGCCCATTTTGCAGGTAAGCAAACTTATGCAGGAAGAAAAAATTATCAGTTAGACATTATTGGCTGTAGGAATGTATGTGTTACTATAACAAGACAATAATAATAATGGTAGTGGCCAGAATAGAAGGACTGGAAATTTCCTTCTAGAGTAACAGAACTCAAAATTGAAGAACTCAAATTACAGCATTAGATAGACCTAGGTTAAAATGTCAACTCCAACACTTACTAGCAGTGAAATTTAATATCATTTTCTTAATGTATCCAGAAGTTAAGATAATTACACCATAGAACAATTTTGTAAGAATGAATATGGAAAAATCTATTATGGACTTAAAACAAAGTAGGTCTTTGACATATGCACCTGTCCCTTCCTTCCTCTGTGCACTCACCTCAGTTACTCATCTCATGAATCACAATATTATCCAGTGAATTGCTTGTGGCAACTCAGTGTCACATTATTTTATATCTCATTACCAAGATGTATAAATGAAAGTAGTGAGGCAGTATGCCTACTCTCATTCCTACCAAGGAAGGATATCAAATAAGGACATGAATCACCAAAATGCCAAGAATGACTATTTGCACATAAGAAATATATATACAGAGAAAATCCTTAATTAGCTAGACCCCAATACTGGAATCAGCTAGCTAGAAATTCTTTTCCCTCAATATTGAGAATTATGAAACAAGAACAAAACAGTCTTAAAATAGAATGAGCTACTTTACAAAGTAATGAGTTCCCTGTCACTGGTACATTCAAGCGAAGCCTGAACAACCAGCTGTGAGAGATATCATAAAGGGGATTAATGCATAGGCCAAGGATTCAATGAGATAAGTGATTTTCAAACAGTTTTTAGCAGCAGAATATAAAAGAGGTTATAGTAGAGCTACGCAGGGTGAAAAGAGATGGCAAACTTGAATCTCTCCATCAGGCCCTAAAGAGTCCTTGTGAAGTCTTAGAACTACATGAGATCCTTTAAATAAAATCAACTGACCAGTTGGGCATGGTGGTACATGCTTGTAATCCCAGCGATTCAGGAGGCAGAGGCAGAAGGATCACAAGTTCAAGGCCAGAGGCAGCCTGCATAACTTACACCCTAACTCAAATTAAAAAACAAAAAGGGGCTGAAGGTGCAGCTCAGTGGTAGAGCACTTGCCAAATATGCAGGAATCTCTGGGTTCAACCCCTAAGTACTGCAACAAAAAAAAAATCAATTGACCAGGTAATCTCTAAAGTTCTGTTGTTGTTAGGTGCTGTCGAGTCAGTATCAGACTCATAGCAACCCTCACAGGGTTTTCAATTGCTGTTTTGGAGTTGCCTTGGGAGTGGATTGCCAGGCCCTTCTCCCATTTTTGCAGTGCTGGGAATTGAACTCGGGACCTCAGAGACTGCAGTGCAGTACTCTACCAACTGAGCTAAATCCCAGCTCCAAAGTTCTGTACTCTGACTCTAATTCCATCAGGAATTAAGCCAGTAACAAAAACCAACATTTGCATAATCTGTTTGAGTTTACAGGCTTTCTGTGCATGCACCTTATGTTACAGAGTGTTTTACAGCCCCAGGGAGCAGCTTTCATAGCTCCCCTTTACTGTGGCTTCCAATCGTGTCAAATCTCAGAAGCTAAGCAGAATCAGGCCTGGTTAGTACTTGGATGGGAGACAGCCTGGGAAAACTACGTGCTGTAGGCTTGGAGAGGGCAGACCACTCCCAAAACAACCAGCTATTGAAAACACTATGAACAGCAGAGAAGCACTAATAATAGTGCCAGACATGGCACAGTGTTGGGTAGGGTTTCGTTCTGTTGTACATAGGGTCGCTATGAGTTGGACCCGACTTAACAGCACCTAACAAAAAGAACAATCTATTAGGAGTGTTGCAGTGTGCCCCATATCCCCCTTCCCTTCATGCTCATTTTCATGACATGAATACTTATGAATGAAGGGGCCATGGTAGAAACCACTGATGAATGAAGACTGGCACTGCTGAAAAGCAATATCTCCAAGAAGCTCTGATATACATGGGCAGAGCCTTTGGAGAGGGGAAGTAAAAGGCAGGTGTGCACAAGTATGAAGGATGGGTGGAGAGAAAAGTATTGTATTTATCTCACTCCAAGAGAATGATTTGCCTAGCTTGTTGAAATACATAAATCCCACTGACATGAAAGTCACAGAAATCTATCTTCATGGCTCTCTGTGGCTAATTTGAAGTTATTCTCAAAACCAAGTCAATCCAATGGATGACCACACTTCTTTTCAACAATATTTGAGGTTTCTTTTCAACTCTTTTCTAAGATGTGAGTTTCTTAAACTCCTGTGTGCTCAGGTTACCCATGACAGAGGATTATTAATTCTGATCCCTTTACAATTTGGAACTTCAATGAAGTCTTCCCATTTGTCACCCCTTTAACCTAGCAAAGATTTGACGCCTCTTAGATTAGTTCTGGTGATGAATCTGATTTCAAAGAACATTCATCCAAAGTTGAACCTATGCACCTGCTAATGTATTTCAATACTTTTACTAATAGCTTTAGAGAGCTTTTTAATTTATATTTCACTGTATATTAAGATATCCTTCTTCAGTTTTGCTTGCCTGTCTGTGAGAACATTTTTCATATTTCAAATCAGCACACCAAACACTAGAACTAAATGGATGAGATCATTTTAAATATTATGCAGATACCCACGCAGGTCAGGTATTTTAATATTTTCTCATCTCTAATTTATTTCTGTACTTGTTGAATGTGGCTTCTCATGTGTCCTTTTAAGTACCTTCTTAATTATCATGACATTTTAGAAAATTATTTGAGTATGTTTCATGTGTAGAAGTTTTTGTATAATGTGAGAAGGCCATGGAGGTAATGAAGTATAAACTTTTCTGGTTTGGAGTTTCTAACACAGTAAGGACACAGAATGCGGCTATCAGTATGTCCATTCACCTTAGGCAAATCACTTACTCTCTGCATAAGATGGGTCACTGGATGTCCATCTCATCACCAGCAACCCAACTCTCCCAAGACACACCTCGCACCTGCCAGCTCTCCTGTGCTCTCTCGTACCTACCACATCTAATCTGTCTCCAGCTTCTCTAGTCTCAACTGTTTTTCAGTTCACTCCCTATCACTTCTTCCCTAACAACCCCTTTTCCAGCTTCATCCCCTCTTATCCTTCACCCTGATGGCTGCTACAGCTTCCAGTTTGATCTTTCTTCCATACCACTCTGTTTCTAAGACCCACAGTTTCCTCCAAGACTCAGATCTCATCACACAAATCACCTGCCTGCCAAAAAATTAAACCAGCCTCAGTGCCTTCCTTCACCACAGGAAAGTCATCATTTCTTGAATATCTCTCAAATGCCAAGAGCTCCTCAGCTTCACAAGCTTCAGAAGCCAATGGCTGGACCAAATATGAGAATCAGATAAACAAGATATGAGACAAATACACTCTGATCACCTATCTGTTTTCTTTCTTTATGGGCATTTAGGATTATTTTTAATTGACTTTCCTGTGGTAAAGGAAGCAAAGGGAAGGAAATGATGCATTTATAACGTTTCCTGTGTAACAGTGAAGAAGATGAAGTTAGAAGAAGGAATGGGATGGCAGACATCTCCCCTTGGGACCTGAAGGCTGACTTTAAGCCCTAATATGGAAAGATATTGGGATACAAGCTGTCATGGTTTGCATACAAAGTGTCCCCCACAGACCATGTATATTAATGTTTGGTGCCCACTTGGTGGCACTGTCCTGGAAGGTTATGAAGACTTTGGGAAGCAGGATGTTACAGAAAGGATGTTACTGGGGGCGGAACTTTGGAGATCCTCCCCACCCCAACCCAAGGCTCAGATCTCTCTCTGTTCCTGGACTGCCATGCCATGATTTCACTGGAAACAATCGCTGCTGCTGCTGCTGCTGCTGCTGCTGCTGCTGCTGCTGCTGCTGCTGCTGCTGCTACTGCCATTATGGACTGATTCTCTAACTGTAAGTGTCCAGTAAACCTCTTCCCCTATAAGTTTGTTTGGGTTTATTTTTCTGCTACAGCAACAAAAACTAATTAATACACAAGCTGAAGAATATTCAAGACAATCTGTATGATTCTGGCCTTGAAAAATACTTTCTCATGGATCTCTCTCTCTCTCTCTTTCTCTCTCTCTCTCTCTCTCTCTCTCTCTCTCTCTCTCTCTCACACACACACACACACACACACACACACACACACACACTCAATAGAGGAGAGAGCCTAATGTATGTACATTGCTTCATTTCCAATCACAGATCACAAGACAGGTTTGGTACCTTGAGAGTTGAAAGTGGTCACCAGCCAAGGTTCCCTGTTCAGGACAAACAGGCAGAAAAGGTTCTGGTGGAAGATATATTCAGCAGCTCAGGGAATCTCAGTGAGAATACCAAAACAAATAAATAGGAGCAACTCAGCCTGAGTCCTAGTGAGACAAATGTCTCTGGTTGGAGGAGTGGATCCCAGAAATATGTGGGGAGGCTTTGGGCATAGGATACTTTGAAGGATTAAGTAGAAGTAGAAAGCTATCAGAATCAGGACATTAAATGTTGACATGAATGCATTATATGCTCCAGCAGGAAAGGCCTGGGATATGCTTATGACAGGCTCATTTCTCTCTACAACTTATCTCCAGCCTCTTGTGGATAACCTGTGCCACAGGAATCCAGAGTCCTGTGCTTACATGCTTTGGGGGTCTTCTAGAGTACCTTTCCCTTCCTTCTCTGGGTGGGGATGTCCTCCTCATCCTACATGGCTTACCTACACCGTCAACTTCTCCATTAAACCCTCTCTCCATCCCTATTGTCACCCCTCCCAAATGATTGGCAGAGCCAGTCAGTCCCTGCTGTGCCTCCAACACTTGGTACTTACACTACAATTTCCAATTATAGTCTCAATTGCTGTGTGTGTGGCTATTCTCACACTAGGCTGAAAGGCAGAGGGCAGGCTCACTCACTGCATGCAGAAGGCAATGTGAGGCTTGGCTACCTGCCCCCCCCCCCCAGTCCACTGCATCCTCCTGAGCCCATAGGTCTGATTTAGGCTCCCCTCCTATAAGATCCTACACTCTCTGTATAGGTTTATCTCCATGTGAACACTAATGTTTCTAATCTTTTATTTTGAACTGCCTATGCACATCCAAAGTAGTGAATTAAAAAGAAAAGAGATGGCCAAGCATCGTGGCTCGTGACTATAATCCTAACGATTCAGGAAACAGAAACAAGAGAATTGTGAGTCCAAGGCCAGAGGCAGTCTGTGCAATTTAGCAAGACCTAGTCTCAAAATAACAATTTAAAATGGGTGCTGGAGTGCAGCTCATTGGGGGAGCACTTGCCTAGCATGTGCAAAGCCCTTGGTCTCAACTTCCAGTATGTGGGGGGGAAAAAAAGGCAGAGTGAGTAGAGGTAGAAGCAACCCAAGCATTACTCAATGGATGAATGGAAAAGCAAAGTGTGGTATCTGAGGTGTGATCAAAAAATACTGTGAATACGGCTGCTGAGTATCATCCAATGATAAGGCAGGGATCTTCAACATGGGAAGTGGTGCATGAAACCTTAGTAACAGTGTGTGATAAGATTCAGCTTATTCAGTGCAGTCAGTTAGGCATGAGCTGTGATTGAGAGAACAGCCTATGAAATGGGAAAATGGCTTCATCCTCCACCATGACAATGTTCTGTGTCACACATCCCTTCTGGTATGGCAATTTCTGTCAAATAAAACCATAAAAGTGTGTCCTCACACTCAACTTACTCACCAGGTGACTCCTGGCTCTTCCCAAAGTCAAAATAACCATAAAAGGACCCATCTTGAATCTATTCAGGACACTGAGGCAGCCATGACAAGCAAAACTAAAGACCTTCACAAAAGTGAACTTCCGGAACTGCTTCAGAAAGTGACAAGAATGATGGGATAAGCCAGGGGAACTATTTTGAGGGGAATTAATTGCAATGTGTCTTTTACTGTGATAATTTTTTTTTAATTTAAACATTCACTGTATTTTTTGTCACACCTCACATATATACAGTGGAATGTTATGCAGGCTTAAAAAGGAAAGAAATCCTGGCTGAAGCTCAAAAGTGGGTGAATGTTGAGAATGCGATACCAAGTTAAATAAGCCAGTCATAGAAAGACAAATCCTGCATGATTTCACCCATATGAAGTATCTACTACAGTCAAATTCATATAGACAAAGTAAAGGAAGAATAGGGTGTTGTTTAACAGGTTCAGCATTTCTGTTTTACAAGATAAAAAGACTTCTGGAGATTAGTTGCACAATGTGAGTGATGTGCTTACTACTGAACTGTGCGCTTTTTAAGTTATAACAATAAATTGAAAACAAAAACTGAGTATACTGAGTATATCACCAAAAAACGGGCATTGGAGAATAAAAACTACCTCTGAAATTCCAATCATGGTCAGCTAGGCAGCAGATAACTTAGCTCTCAGTGGATGAACCAAGAGAGCCTGGACAGGGCAGGCATGTTTCCATGGGCAAGTAGAGACCCCTGAGTCTTCATAGGAGCAGGAGCTGCCAGAAGCCTCAGGGAGGAGAGGGAAAAATGCTCCTAAGTGCTTTTTATTTTTCTTCTTCTTCTTCTTCTTCAAATTGAGTCAATCAATTATTTTGTTAGTGTGTGCAGAAAGCCTAAAAACATATTACCTGGTTCAAAAACTAGGTTTCTTTGTACTATGCTCAGTAAATAACTAGATATGTGATGCTAAGCAAGCCCCTTAACTTCTCTAGATCTCTACTTCTCTTCCAGTAAAATAAGAGGGGGCAGGGTATGATGGAATCTAATTTTCCTCCCAACCATAAAATCCTGATTCTATGCCTATTGATATGGTTTCCAGTCTCTTCTTACCACCTACCCAGCCCTCCCACCACTACATACAATCTAATTTAACCTATCTTTCCTTCTTTCAATATTTTAAATTTTCCTCAAGCAAATTATCTCATTAAATGGGAAATATTTTTTCTACATGGTGAGGGGTGTACACTTTTTTTTTTTTTTTGCCTAGCACTCATACAACCATATACTTTGTTTCAATTTAAATGATAAAAGAAAACACCAAATTTTCTCCTTGCTCCTATTCCTCTTGCCGAAAAGTCACCAACTGTTTCATTACCCTGGAGACTTCCTTCACGAAAACTGAGGAGTGTGATAAGGTGAAATGTTTTCTTTCTAAATTCTTTTTTAACTTGAAAGGAAATAAATTGCACTAAGACAGTCTTTCATTTATGGCAGCTTCAGTTTTGAACATCTTGCAGCAGAAAAAAAGAAAAGAAAACTCTTCCAAGAAAGACTAAAATTACTCTATTTGATGATAATACAATCTAGTAGAAAATAGACTATGTGAGTAGGAGAATTGAGTCTTTGCTTCTTGTTGTTTTTCTTAGGTGCTATTCAGTCAGATCTGACTCATAGTGACAGTATGTACAACAGAACAAAACACCATAACGACACTGTACCATGTATATGATCTTTTTATGTTTGAGCCCATTGTTGCAGACACTGTGTTTTTCTCATTTTGAGTTGTGCCACATCAGCAACTGGAGATCCCAGGGGCTTTACTATGTTCCCATCAAGGTCAACTCTACTTTGAGGAGGCAACTCTTTCCCAGTCATCTTTTGAATCCCTTCCAGCCTGAAGGGCTCATTTTCTGGCACTCTATTTGACAATGCTTCTCTGCTATTCATAGGGTTTTCAATGGCTAATTGTTTTAGGAATGGGCCGCCAGTTCCTTCTCCCTAGTCTGGTCTTAGTCTGGAAGCTCAGCTGAAACCTGTCTACCATGGGTGGCCTGCTGGTATCTGAAATGCCAATGGCATAGCTCTCAGCCTTTACAATATGGAAAGAAAGGCTGGGAATCAGGTAAACTTCTACTTTTATACCTACTAAGCCTTCTGTCTTTTATGTCTTCTCTAATTTCTGCTTTAAATTAGAAAATGTCCCCCTTAGGAACTCTCTCTTTCTCTTCCTTGTGTAATAATACTTTATCATACATGGCATAGTGGTTTGGATATGAAATGTCCTCCAAAAAAAGCTCATGAGTTGAAAGCTTGGTCCCTACCTGGTAGTACTGTTGAGAGGCAACTGGATCATGAAGGTGCTAACTTCATCAATGAATTAATTCAGACTTCCTAGCTGAATGGGCTATTAGGAGGTAGGGCCTAGTTGGAATAAGTGGATCACTGGGGGCGTGGCTTTCAAGGACATGTCTTCCCCCCGGCTCCTTCCTCTCGCCTCTTCTCTCTCTCCTTCCCTCCTTCTTGGCCACCATGAGGTGAGCACATATGCTCTCCTACACTGTTCTGTCATATTGTTTCTACCTTGCCACAGGCCCACAGCAATGGAGCCACCTGACCATGAACTAAAATGTGAAATCGTCAGCTAAAATAAATCTTTCCTCCTTTTATTTTTTTGTGTCTGGTATTTTGTCACAGCAAGGCAAAGTGACTAACACATAGGGCTAAACATAACCAATTACCTTTTTGACATCCTATCTGGAAATCTCTTTATGCTGTTTCACTACTTTATTAATTACATTATCTATTATCCATCTTGTCTCAGATGCCACTTCATAACATAGGTTTCCTTTCCTTCAGCCTCTAATAATAGCATCTTCACTGTCCTTCCCATCAACAATTCCCTGAAGATAGCTGCCTCCTGTTCCATGAGCCTGAAGCTGAAGCCACATGTTTTAAGGTTTTGTATACAAGCACACCCTACTTCTATACATCATTCTTTGTTCCAGTTATCTATTACTATGTGACTAACCACATCATAACTTATTGTCCTAAAACAATTTATTATTAGCTCTCATAGTTCTGTGGGCTAACCAACTTCAGCTGCATAGTTCTTGCTTAGGGTCCCTCATGAAACTGCAATAAGATAGTGCAAAGGCTGTAGCCATCTGAATGCATGACTGAGTTAGATTTTCAAAATGGGATGAACCTTATATCTGGCTTCTCATTCTCTTGCTTTCCCCACACACACACCCCATATATAACACAATGGTCTTAGAGTTCTTACACATCTTAATAGTTAGCTTCCCAAAAGGGGCATCCCAAGAGTGTTCCAAGAGACCAGACAAGCACCATGACTTTTTACACCTGGCCCTCAGAAGCTCTGCCATGCCATGTCCAAGGTAATGTACTCTCTTGCTCAAAAACGAGTCTCATGGCTACCCTAGATTAAAAGAGAGGAATGTGATAAGGGCACAAACACTAGGGAGCATAATTCACTAGATGGACATTTTTGCCAAGTAGCATAGTAAAACCATTGAAAAGCAGAGACAGAGATAAAATTCTAAAAAGTAGTCAAAGAAAATATGACACATTACCTTAATGGGAGCAACAATTGGACTGATACTAACTTTTCAAAAATAAAATAATGGCATCCAGAAGATAATGGGATAGCATCTTTAAGTACTAAAAGAAAATAACTCCCAACCTTGAAATCTGTATCTATCAGAAATCTCTTACAAAAAATGAAAACTATAAAATAATATTTTGCAATAATATCAAAGAATAACAAATTCCTAGAATTGTATCTAAAAAAATATATTCAAGACCTCTATAGTGATGACAAGTATTTGACCCTAATAAGAACCTACAGATTTGATGCAATCAAAATTAAAACTCAAGCCAACACTTTTGCAAAATTCACTGGCTTTTCTTGTGAACATGAAAAGGATAAAATATAAGCAGAGTAGTAAGAAACAGCTTAGTGATAGAACCCTTGCCTAGCTTGTGCTAGACCCTGGGTTTATCTCTAGCACTGAAATTAATTAGTTAATTAGTTAATTAATTAATGAAAATAAAACAGGGTAATCTAGAAGATGAACAAAACTGGGTCTTATTTGTGACAGGAGATAAATGGGTGTACCAAACTAAATAGTGATTGTATAAAACAAATAAGAATATTCTCTTCTAGAGTTTAAAATTTATGTAGAATTAAAGCACAAAAGATTTTTTGAAAAACAGATCAATGCAAACTTCTGCATTCTTCCATTTCCCAGAAAGTAGTATAAAGTTCTAATTTATAGTAGGTTCTCATAAATCTAGTATGTATGATGTCTCAAGGCTAATAATGAAGAGTAAAATAATCTATAACCAGAGGCAAATAAAGGAGAAAATGGTATAGTAATAAATAAAAAACCTGACTAGTTCAAAGGAAGGCATCAAGGAATAAAAAGAATGAAGAAAACAAATAGCAAAACCATAGATTTAAGTGCACAGTATGAAAATTGCATAAATATAAATGAACTAAATAATCTTAGGCTCAATTTTTCAGAATAGATTTTTTAAACTATGCTATTTATAAGAGACATACTATATTTCCAATACATGGACCTGTAAATATTGAAAGTAGAAAAATTAAAACAAATATGCCATAAAATAAATGTCGTGTGCTATGCTCTATCAAAGTAGAACTAATATGTAAACATCACTATAGTATAACAATGTGAATATACTCAGCACTCATGAGCTATATACTTTAAAAGGGTAGCATTTATGTGACATGTTTTCTACAATTAAATTTTTAAATTTTTCAAATAATAAAAGAATCTTTACTAGAGACAAATAGGGATTTTATAATGATAAAAGACTCAATCTACCGGACAGATAAAACAATCTACCAGAAAAGCAAATCAACTCTAAATTTGCATTTACATAACATAGCTACAAAATACATAAGGCAAAAATAAAATGAAAAAACAGGAGAAATAAGCAAGAACATCCCTACAGTTAACATAATTGTGATTTTCCCAACTCTCCCTCTTCTGTTCCCCAACATTGTTCCTCTGGCATAACCCAAAAACCTAGTGCAATAAAAGCAAATCCTTTGGAGGGCAGTTAATTAATTCCAGGTACATAGATCAATAATGGGTTGGCATGATCTACAGACACCCTTTAGGGTATCTAGGAAAATGCATGGCTTGCATATCCATGAAATAATCCCCTGAAAGCAGAAATGTAAATATTAAAATGAATCACATACAGTTTGTCCAGGAGCTTATTGACATATAAGTCGGTTTGTCTGTTATTTTCTTTACACTTAACCACTAAAAATACAACTGGCCATAATCCAATAAAACAACTTCAGTCACTGGAGGAGTGAGAAGACAACGTTGACTTTTGATGGACTGCATAACCATGAGACTTTGGATATTCCCTAACTTTATCAGATTTTATGTACAAAGAGAAAAGGGAGAAGTAAGTATGAATGAAATATGATCATAATTTATATTTTCCATTTCCCACGCCACTCTAGCCCAGGCCCCTACAAAACTAAGGGTAGGAAGTTGTGTCAAGCATTAGGGATAGTGGGAAACCCATCTTTCCAGCCTTCTGTGGACTCAGGCATTTGTGATAGGAGCTCACCAAGCAAAGAGCAGGTGGCTACAGAAAAGATCCCCTCTGATGCACAGATGCCCCCTCCCATCTCTCCCACACCCAGCTGTCTCCTTCCCCTCAGGGCAGAAAAGATGTTTAGCAAGAACAAAAACTCTGAAATGGGGATTCACAAGTCCAATCAGATGTGGACAAGTTTTAGGGCTGGTAGGACATGTATTTTATGACTTTTTTCTCACAAGATAATCTGAATAAGTAAAATTATTAGCACTTAGTCTATGAAACTTTTTTTAACTAAGTTTCTTTAGAACACATAGGTTCCAGATAAGGTAGTAGTTTAAAAAAAAAAAGGTGTAATGGCTCTTACCTGTAATACCAAGGACTCGGGAGGCTGAGGCAAAATCTTGAGCTCAAGGCTAGAAGCAGCCTGTTCAACCAAGCAAGACTGTCTCAAAAATAAGAAAGGGGCTGGGGATGCAGCTCAGTGGTAGAGCACTTGCCTAGCATGAACAAGGCCCCAGGCTGAAACCCACAGTACTAGAAAAAGTTTTTAAAGGAAAAGAAAAAAAACTCATGCTATAAAACTGGATTCTTTCAGTTTTCTTTATATGTATAATTAAGTGAAGTCTATAAATATGAGTCTGGTAGTCAAGAACCTTGAAGCTTTTTTTTAAACACATATTTGAACATCTAGTTCAATACTTCTCTAAGTTTTATCTTCGTCTTTCTGAGGGAATGTGGGCAATGTGTGGGATCCCACTAAAAAAGTAGTAACTCTATGGGAGGTAGTTCCATATTAGTGGCAAAAAGAGTGTTTACATCTCCTCCCTACCCCAAGTTACTCCAGTTATCCAGAAAAATAATAGTGGAAACTGCAGCTCCAAACTTGGAACTAATCACTTGATTTAACTTACTGCTGTTTTAATGCACTTGATTAGCCAAATTTTTTTAAATCAAATTCATATATATATGTATATATGACTTTCCTCATTCTTCTAGCTTAATTCAACACTAGAAAACCACTAATGAGTAGGGAAAATTAACAATATTTGGGGGCAGAGAGAGAAAGAAGGAAAATATTCTGATAATTCACAAAGTCCAATGGTTAATTAATGTGAATCATATATTCATTGAGCTATAGAAAGGCTGGGGTACTAAGGCACACACATGCAAAGGCACAGTATCATTGGTAGTGTTATACAGCTGTTCGGGTGTATAATATGCTGCCTGAACATTAGTTATTGTGCGTTGAGCATTTTCAAAACAAATTTTCATAGCTTCTTAGCTTAGAGAAAGTTTTTCCCCCTTAGCAAGCATTCTAAAAAGAAATCAAATGGCATTACATAACCAGAGACAGGAGGGCAAAATAAAGTTAAATACTTTAGGCTTTTCATATTTTAAAAAGTAGTTTTATTTTATTTTAGAAAGGTAGTGACTTACAGATTACTGGAGAGGAGAATAGGTTGTAAAAGAGTTAAAGTCACCTCAAAGAATCATTGAATTACAAGTGTAACCCCTGACCAAGCCACTGTTTTCTAGTGTTTTATGTAAAACTCAAAATTGAATTTGCCAACAGACATGGAAAGTTAAATTCCCTTGAGTAGTTTGCAAGAGCCTACATTTTGCTACAGGAGAAATAGAACATTAATAGAAGTTGCACAATATCTGTCCTTTTTAATCAAAATCTCAACAGGGCCCTGAACAGTGGCATGCCTCAAAGGAAACACCGCTGAGAGAGAAAGAAAACTTCCCCTTTGTGCAAGACCTGTCCTGTCTATCATGAGTCGGCATGATGGATGAAGGATTGCCGAGCCCGGGAACCAAGCACAGCTTCCGGTGGGTGAGCACGCTCTTAGACTATTCATTTGCTCTTGGTGATTTGAGCAAAGAAATCATCAAAATGGGTTTTTAAGTACTTTGATTTCTAGACCTATAGACCTAATAAAATTGAAGAACTAACAAGTGAAAGGAAAAGCGATAAGGCAAGATGGCACATGAGCTGAACCCAGAAGACATGGCCTGGCATTAATGCTCCACAACACACTAGTTCTGTGGCTTGGAGAAGTAATTTAACCTCAATTTTCTTGTGTGTAGAAGAAAGATAATAATCTGAAAATTGAAATAAATATGGCTATACACCTGAAAAAACTAAAGTACATTGGTTATTTCTTCATCATCATGCCTGATGTGGACATTTAATTAAGAAAGGTCATTCAATGCCCTGACTGGTCAAATGCAGAGGTCAGGGCAGAATAGAGCCTGGGGATGGACCAGAAATCCGTCCCCTAAGATGCCTCGGGGACTTGTCTTTATTACCTTTGTCAGTGGGCCATAATGCATGGCCCAGCCCTTAGAAACACAGACTTGGAACACTGATTTTTCAACCATGTGAAAAAGATCCTCCTCTGAAGAGCAGACTCAGGCCAACCTAGCCTCGTGGTACTCATGTGTAAAACCAAAATCACAATTTAATTGATTCATAGTAAGTTTTCTAATTGGCACACAGACAGAATGCACACTTTTATACATTGAGCCCTTTCTCTCCTGAAGACAAACCTACATGGCAAGTGAAATCCTAGGGAGCAAAAAGGCTGCTTGGGGATATGGACTCAGGTGAGCAGGTTATCAGCACATTTCAGGGGCCCATCTCTCTAAAGAACTTTGGGTGTATTCTGGTCTCAGGGCCATCAGAAAGGCAAGCCTGACTCCTGGGACTTTCTGGGTATGTGACGTCCCCATCTCCACTCTAGAGGACAGACCTGTGAGATTGGGGCAGAATCTGGGAGCAGGAAGGTGGCAGGAGATGGAGCTGAGAAGTAAGAGAGACTAGAGCATCTTCCTTTTATTAAAAATAAAAAAGTGTCTACTAACATATTTGTAAATGCCTGAGAATGCCCCCCTGGGCCTTTTATTTGGGAAGTTCTCTAGGTTTTACTGACTTTAAGTTGGAGAGAAAGCATCTTTCAGGTGGAGCCCTTTCTGGAAGACTCCCCAGTTATTTGCGAATGCCTCCCTATCAATCATCTCCTCAGTGACTGTGGCCTAAGTGTGAGGTCAATCCTTTGCATTTTGTTATTTTACACCTCTAGCAGTTGTTACTATAACATCTGATGGGAGTATTGGGGTTTGGAGCAGGTCACCTATGGACTTGCTTAAATGGCATGTTGACATGTGTCAAAGCAGGTGAAGGTGGGATACCTTGTTTCCGTGAGAATATTATATGATTCTGGAATGAAAGAATCACTATACTTATTATTAATGGACTCTGGCCTTTTCATTTAAATACCCTCATATGTTTATCAAGACTACAGTTGGTTTAAAATATAGTCCAAGAAAAAACAACAAACTGATCTAACTTTACAAGAACCCACTCT
This sequence comes from Pedetes capensis, assembly GCA_007922755.1. NCBI lineage: Eukaryota > Metazoa > Chordata > Mammalia > Rodentia > Pedetidae > Pedetes > Pedetes capensis. The sequence goes on from VMDO01002256.1 coordinate 137,265, forward strand.
GCACTTTCTGAAGACCAAGGTTTTATCCCACTGCCAAAATAGGAGAAGGGTATGGCAGTCCACTCCTGAAGCAATCTCCCAAACAACTGAAAACCCTATTGAGGGTCACTATGAGTCGGACACAACTCAAGGGCACCTAATAATAACAACAACAAAAAAGCTATAAAAAGTATGTTTCTACAAAAGATATTATTTATACCCAGGCAGATGGTGCATGCCTATAATCCCAGCATGGAGGAGGCTAAGGTAGGAGGATTCAGAGTTTGAGGCCAGCCTGGACTACATAGAGAGTTTGAGGCCAGCCTGGGCTGTAGAGTGAGACCTTGTCTTAAACAAAATGAAAACAAACAAAAAAAAACAAAAAACCCTTTTTTAATCAATCTCACACCATTGTCAAAAATACCGTGAACCATAATGATTTAAATCATTATGGTTCACCTATTTGAAAAGTTAGTCTAAAAAATAATAATGTTGTTGTTGTAGTAATAGTAACCTACAAAAAAAGGATGAAAAAATTAATTGTGCCAAACAAAAAAATCTAGGAATATTTGGAATAAGAAAGTGCATTTATTGCAGAGTGTGGTGGTACATGCCTTTAATCCCAGAAGTTCAGGAGGCAGATGATTGCAAGTTCAAGGCCAGAGGCAGCCTGCATAACTAAATGAGATGCTGTCTCAAAAACACAAAGTAAAAAAATTGGCTAGGGGTATGTGGCTCAGTGGTTGAGCGCTTGGAAAAAGCATGCATGAAGCCCTGGATTCAACTCTCCAGTACTGTAAAAAAAATAAGCACATTTATTAAAAGAAGGAAAAACAAAAAGGACATTTTTGTGATGCTAATAATAACAAATATTTGTTAAATGATCACTACAAGGCATTGGTCTAAGCATTTTAAATATACTATCTGACTTAGCCATCACAAAATCCCAAAGAAGTAAGTACTATTATCACCATATCACAAGCAAGGAAAAAAGTTAATTAATTAGTTAATTAATGGAGAGAGAGATTGTGCTATTTCTTTTGAAAAAGAAGATATTATTTTCTCTGTCACTTCAGGCCACTTTTTCCATAAATAAGTGGCTTTCAGATACAATGCAACATTACACATTCTGTGCTGTGTCAGGGCAGAAGGCATTGCAAGTTGTCAAACAGCATATAAACCCTGTATGACGATAGAAAAATGGATCACTCTTTAAGAAAATCAGGCACACTGTGGAAACCTGTTCTGCAACACACAGGTCAAATCATTCCCCTCAAAAGTAATGCTGCATTGTCAAGAGTTCAAGAATGCTTGAGAGAATTGGATTGGCTTGTAAAGTCACTTTTCGCCCAATCTTCCAACACTGAGTTACAAAAGGGCTTCTCTGTACAACATCCAACAATAAGAATCAATGGGCATTAAATTAAGATGAGTTAAGAGTCTGAAAGAAGGTAGTAGAGCAAGCAGCTGGCTGAGCTTTTTCCTTCTACTATAGCTAAATATTTCATCATCCTCAAGCAAGTGAAATGACTAGCCCACACCTAATTAAACTGCACAGTGATTGTGTTCTGCCACCTTTAAAGAATGACAGACATATTGCCTCACCAGTAGTAAGCTATAGAAATCAATAGCTGACATTTACTCGATGAAATACAAATTGAGATTAGCTAGCTTCACTTTTTATTCAGCAAATTCAAGTATGCAATCAATTCCTGTGCATGCGTAGACTATGGAAATTGGCTTTAAATTGATTTGTTTTCTTCCTTAGCTAATTATAGTGTACAAGTAAATGAATAATCAATTGCTAACCTTACTCTTACTTGTATACCTTTCAATGAACAAAACAAGTCTCTCAAAGATGAGTATTATTATGGTCTTTTCAAAGATAGGCTACTAAATGTTCCACATATATTTTGATACATCAGCTGTTTAATGATAATTTAAAAGACTCTTATTTATTGAACAAACATAAAACTTCCCCTGCTATTATTAGTTAAGCTTATAGAAAATTCTCTATTGAGTCAAGAGCCTGCTTAGAAAAATATAGCTTAAAGAGCTCATAGAGAGCTCTCAATCCTTATTAGATGCTTTTAGCTATTATTAGCCATAGGTATTTCACAATTGATAATAGTGAAGTCAGAAAATCCAAGGTTTGAATCCTAGGTCCATCACCCCTTGACCTAAAAATTCTATTCCTGAATATATAATTAAGAGGAATCAGCATTTCTATTTACTATTTGTGTATAGATATAGATATAGATTCATTACTCAAAAAGGCAAAAACTAGAAATTGCCCTAATGTCCATCAATTATGTCACCACGAGTCAGCTCCATCAACTATAGTATGTATCAACTAATTGTGAAAAATTCATACAATGAAGTACTCCATAGCAGTGAGAAAGCAAAAACTACTGATAAAAACAGATGGATAAAGCACATAGACGTAATTGTGAACCATGCACCACAGTATAAATGGTATGGTTCTTTTGATACAAATTTCAAGAATAGGAAAAAGTAATACACTATGAACCCCCACACATCTGTCAGTTTGCCTCATAGGGAAAATATTAAATGATGCAGGAAACAGCAAAAGAAGATAGAAGGAATACACAGAGTCATTACACAAGAAAGAATTGGTAGATAACCAACCATTCCAAGAGGTTGCACATGAAGAGGAACCAATGGTATTGAAGGACGAAGTGGAAACTGCCTTGAAAGAACTGGCAAAACACAAGTCTCCAGGATTGATGGGATACCAATAGAGATGTTTCAACAAACAGATGCAGCACTGGAAGTGTTAACATGTTTGTGCCAACAGATTTGGAAAACAGCTACTTGGCCAACTGCCTGGAAGAGATCCATATTTGTGCCTATCCCCAAAAATGGGGATGCAACTGAATGTGCAAACTATTGTTCAATATTATTAATATCGCACACAAGCAAAATTTTACTAAAAATCATTCAAAAGTGATGGCAGCAGTATATAGACAGGGAATTACTAGAAAATCAAGCAGGACTCAGAAGAGGGCGGGGAACCAGGGACATCATTGCTGATGTCAGGTGGATATTAGCCAAAAGTAGAGAATATCAGAAAGATGTCTATCTTTGTTTTATTGTCTATGCAAAGGCATTTGACTGTGTGGATCATAATAAATTATGGATAACACTTCAGAAAATGGGAATACCAGAGCACCTAACTGTACTCACGAGAAATCTGTACATGAACCAGGAGGCAGTTGTTCAAATAGAACAAGGAAACACTGTCTGGTTTAAAGTTGAGAAGGGTGTGCATCAGAGCTGTATACTTTCACCCTATCTTTCAATTTATACGCTGAGCAAATAATCTGAGAAGCTGGACTTTATGAGGAAGAATCCAGCATCAAGATTGGAGGAAGAGTCATTAACAACCTGTGTTATGCAGATGACACAACTCTGCTTGCTGAAATTGAAGAGGATTTAAAACATTTACTGATGAAGATCAAAGATCATAGCCTTCATTATGGGTTGCAACTAAACATCAGCAAAACAAAAATCCTTACAACTGGGTCAGCACACAACTTCACAATAAATGGAGAAAAGATTGAGGTTGTCCAAGATTTTGCTTTGCTTGGCTCTATAATCAACACCTGCAGAAGCAGCAGTCAAGAAATCAAAAGATGCATTGCTCTAGGAAAAGCTGTTAGCAAAAGATCTCTTTAGAATATTGAAAAGTAAAAATGTCACATTGGAGACAAATGTGCTTCTGATTCATGCCATGGTATTTTCAGTGGCATCATATGGTTGTGAAAGCTGGACATTGAACAAGGGAGACAGGAAAAGAATTGGTGTTTTTGAGTTATGGTGCTGTAGACCTCTATTGTATATACCCTGGACTGCCAAAAGAACCAACAAATCTGTCCTACAAGAAGTGCAACCAGAGTGCTCCTTGGAAGCAGGAATGGCCAGGCTGCATCTTTCGTATTTCGGACATGTAGTCAGGAGAGATCATTCCCTGGAGAAAGATATCATGTTCGGGAGAGTGGCAGGTCAATGCAAAAAAGGAAAACCCTCTACCAGATGGGTTGACACAGTGTCTGCAACAGTGGGCTTAAACACAAATAAGATTGTTTGCCTGGCTCAGAATCAGCAAGTGTTTCGATCTGCTGTACATAGGGTCGCTATGAGTCGGACTCTACTCGACGGCACCTAACAACAACAACAAATACACTATGAAAGATGTTTGGAAAGTGGTTACCTTTTTAAATTGCTTTTAAATTTAAATTTTATGTATTTAAGATACACAAAATGGTGTTTTAATATACTTATAGATGGTATAATCTGATTAGTGTAAATAACCTAAAGTTCACATTATTACCTTTCTCCTTTGTGGTGAGAACTCTTAAGATCTACTGTCTAAATAAATTTCAAGTATACAATACAATATTATTAAGTGCAATCATTATGATGTACATTAGATTTCTGGAACTTAATCAATCTACATAAGTGAAACTTCATACCATTCAACCAGCATCTCTCCATTTCCCCTACCCTTCACCCCTGGTAACCACCATTCTACTCTGTTTCTATGAGTTTGGCTTTTTTAGTGACATCATGTAGTATTTTTCTTCCTGTATCTGGCTTCTTTACTTAGCATAATGCCCTCCAGTTTTGTCTATTTTTTATAAATAGTAAGGTTTTCCTTTGTTTTAAGGCTGAATAATATCTACATGTGTACATTACTGTATCTCCGGCTGTGGTAATATCAAACAGATATTTCAACCTTCTCCCAAGCCTACAGCACTTGGAGCTTCCAGGCAGTCTCCCATCCAACTACTACACAGGCCCAACCCTGCTTAGCTTCTGAGATCTGACAGGATCAGCCGACACAGTGATGCAGCTGCAGGCACAATGAATTTGACGATGCACTTATCTCTTCAAGATACTGATTTCAGCTGGGCATGGTAGCACACACCTGTAATCCAAGCGGCCCAGGAGGCAGAGGCAGGAGGGTCGCAAGTTCGAGACCACAGGCAGTCTAGATAATTTAGCAAGACTCTGTCTCAAAAAAAGTGGAAAAAATGGGGTAGGGGTGCAGCACAGTGATCCGGCACTTGTAAAGCATGCAAGAGGGAGGCCCTGGGTTCCACCCCCAGTGCCAAAAAAAAAAAAAAATACTGATTTCATTTTCTTTGGATTAATACTAGGTAGTGGAGTTACTGAATCATATGGTAATTCTATTTGTAATTGCTTGAGAAACCATGGTTTTCCTTACTGTTTTCCACAATGGCTATACCATACTGTTCTCCATAATGGCTATCCCTATCTACAGTCTGCATAGTAGTTTCTTTTGGAAGAGATATTACTTGGGAAGGTGCATTAGAAAGCCTTCTAGGTAGCTGGAAATGTTCTAGACCTCCATTTGGGCAGTGATTACATGAGTGTGCACATATAAGATATTATGTGACTCTAAACCTAAAAGTCATGCATTTTAATGTCATGCCATAATTTTTAAAACTCTAAGTTCCTTCACTTTCTGTGTGACATCAAACAAATTACCCTCTCTAAACCTTTTCCTCATCTATAAAATGGGGATAATAGTACAATTACCTCCTAGAATGGTTGTTGTTGTTGTTAGGTGCTGTCAAGTCAGTATCCAGCTCATAGCGACCCTCATAGAGTTTTCAGTGGCTGACTGTTTCGGGATTGCATTGGGAGTGGATTGCCAGGCCCTTCTCCCATTTTTGTGGTGCTGGGAACTGAACTCAGGTCCTCAGAGACTGCAGCGCAGCATTCTACCAACTGAGCTAAATCCCTAGAATGGTTATAAGGAGTAAATACAATAATTCACATAATGCTTTTAGCCAAGAGCCTTGCCCATAGTCACTGTCTGATAAATGTTGCTATTGTTATTTCTCTCTGAGAGTACAGTTATAAAAGGCAGAATTTGGGAGTTATAAATTACTTCAGGCATCATAATTAAGGCAGAAGCTAGTATCACAAATATATGTGAACCTGGTTTTACGAAAAGCAAATGTATCTAATTCCATGTTTATAAATTTAAGGGAAAGTTTTAGATTCTTGACTTCTAAAAAGTGTACTCCACAGAGTTTATTTACATAACAATTATAGTCAGTGCCCTATTTAAGTGGGTTCTGCACCTATGCATTCAACCAACCACAGGTTGAAAATATTAAAAAACCTGCAATTGTACTGAACATGTACAGACTTTTTTCTTATTATTATTCCCTAAACAATGAAGCATAACAGCTATTTAAATAGCGTTTAAATGTATTAAATATTATAAGTCATCTAGACATGACTTAAAGTATATGAGAGGATATACATAATTTATATCCAAATTCTACACCACTTTATGCAATGAACTTGAGTATCTCCAATGTTTAGTATCCATGGGAGGTCCTGGAACCAATCTCTGTGGATACCGAGGGTATCCATGGTAGGCAAGCATTGATTGGAGGCCAGAGGCAGCATGTGCAAATTAGTAAGACCCTGTCTCAAAATAAAAAATAAAAAAGGGACTGAGGGTGCAGTTCAATATTTAAGCACTTGCCTTGTGTGCCTGAGGTCCTGTGTTCAACCTCCACAGTACTCAAAAAAATAAAAAGGTAGCTATACATTTTAATTTAACCTTATGTCTTAGGTAAATTAAAGTACATTCATATTTGCTATCATGTTTCTAGGGCCAGGGCCACCTGATCTGGAAAGTTGACATTTGACATAGCACACTGACTCTCTGAAGACACCATGAGACCCAGGGACCAATTTCTACAGTAATAATTTTTTATGGCCTGCAGCTGTAGCCCTGGGGCATCCAATCCTGTCAGATCTCAGAAGCTAAGCATGGTCGGGCCTGGTTAGTACCTGGATGGGAGACCGCCTGGGAACACCAGAAGCTGCAGGCTTGGGAGAAGGACCTGGCAAGCCCCTCCCAAAAATCAATCTGCCATTGAAAACCCTATGAACAGCAGAGAAGCACTGACAATCGTGTTTCCCCTGTTGTACAGAGGGTCACTATGAGTCAGATACTGACTCGATGGCACCTAACAACAACAACAACAACAATTTTCTATGGGAGTCCAGTGACCAAACAAATTAAAAAGACTTATTGGTTTCTTGCCTAAGCATGGCTAAAAAATGAATCACTTGTCTTAAAAACTTCTGAATTATTTCTTGAAAGAGTTTAGGAGTAAGAATAGATAGACTTTATTACATCTATTGCTACAAAATCTTTAAGGTTATAGGACTGATTATGAGGACTATAAACTTAAAGTGCTAGATAGAACAGTGGAAGAAACTTCAGAAATCCTCTGGCCTATAGAAAACCTTGTACTATGAAAATTTGTAGAAAATTTTCAAAGATTTATACTAAATAATATAACATGTCAATCTATTTTAAAATACAGGAACCAATAAAAGACCGTCATGGACCAGAGAGGTGGGGGTGGATTAGTCAGGGTTCTCTGGAGGAACAGAAATATATATATTCAGAGAAAGAGAAACAGACAAACAGAGACAGAGACAGAGACCAATGGATTTATTAGATTGGCTTACATGATTGAAGGCTGAATAGTCTAAAAATGGCCATCTACATTCTGGAGATCAGAGAACCCACTAGTTGCTCATTCTAAGAAGCTGGAAGTCTCAGAACCAGGGGGAACAATGATGAAATTCCAGGATAAGGCTGAAGGCCTGGAAGCTCCCCCAGATAGTCACTGATGTGAGTCCATCTTGAAAAGCTAAGGAAGCCAGAGTCTGATGCCTATAGGTGATGGCAACAAACAACAAATGCACTTGCTTAGGAAAAATGGAGCTTGCACATCCCAACTGGCTTTCTCTTCCTCCACTTTTATTCCATCTGGGCTCCCAGCCTATTGAATGGTGCTACTCATATTTAGGACAGGTCTTTTTCCCTTGAGTTGCTGTCCTACATGTCAATCATCTCCATAAACAACCTAACCTACACACCGAGAAAAGTGCTTTACTAATCTTCTAGGCATTTCTTAATACAGGCAAGTTGACAATCAAGATTAACCATTGTAGGACACTACCTAAAGAGGCAGTTTGCCCTGGGGCCTACCTAGGCCCACTCAGAGGTTTAAGGCTTGTTCCCCAGGCAGTAACCTTTGCCCTTTATCCAGGAACCCCTGAGTGGCAAGCTTCCAAAGATGACACTGGCATCCAATCCCTTTCCTCAGGCCCCTCGACACTGATTGGCTATTTCCAAACCACCAAATGGCTCCTGATTGGACCATTCAGGAACCACCTCCGATTGGTTACTTTTATAAACCCAAATTTGCATATCCCCTCTGATTGGCCAAGACCCATATAGGTGACTGCCTCTGATTGGTCCCTGGATAGCCCCTGGAGAGGATATAAGGGCAGTATGTGGAGCAGTCTGGGTCCATTCCATCGACCCAGCCAATAAAGAGCTGTTGGAGCACAGCACTTGGAGTCGACGTCTTCAATGAAAGAAAGAAGCAAGAGCTGCCATGGGCATAGGCCTCTGAGCCTACCTTTCTCAAGGCTTCTCAGAGCAGCGGAGGGCATAAGCCTACTTTCTGGGCAGCGCGGTTCTCCAGTGCTCAGCTCCCCCTCACCAGATAGCAGGTCTTAGGCAGCTGGTTCCAGCTCACGGCCAGAGCAAGTCCAGTGGCAGGGCAACACCCCACAAACCAGCATAATGGAAAACAGACAGGAACACACAGTCTCTCACATACACATGCTAAGAAAGCACAGTGGGCCACTGGTTATCCTCAAGGCGCAGATCATGGAGGTAGTCCTTCAGCCTGCCTCTTCAAAATCAGTGCTTTCCATTAGAACTTTTTGTGATGATGGAAATGTTTTGTAGCTGTCTTGTCCAATTCCAGAGCCACTAGCCACATGTGGCTATTGAACAATCAAAATGTGGCTACTGTGATCAAAGAACTGAATTTTTCACTGAATTGAAACTTAATTCACTTAAAATAACTTCTTAAACTTAAATAGTCATTTAAATAACTACTTATAGTACTTATTGTATTGGGCAGCACAGTTTTTGCCTATCAGATCTTAATAACCCCAAACTCTTCTAGTTGGAGACATTAAAATCCTGCGCTTGCAGACTCAATTCTTCCCACAGCCAGAGTCAATATTGCTCCCTTAGTCTGAGCCAATCTTGCAAAAAAACAAGCAAATCCAGGTGCTTCCAGCCCACCCCTCAACCTCTGTCCTACCCCCAACCTTGCAGCCCATGGATCTTGTTAAACATAGATGAGACCCAGCTACTCACATAGCCCCCCATGTCACTGCATTTTGGGGCCAACCTCTCCTTGTTGCTCCAGGCTTTCTTCCTCAGTTTCTTCCTATCCTCCTGTTCACAGGTAGGAGAAGAGTCTTGCTGAGAACTCTAACCCAGAAGCCAGAAGCCAGAAAACCTTCTCTCTAAGTTCTTGCCACCCCTGTTCTCTGCAGCCCCAATCACAGATCCAGTTACTACTGACAATGTGCATGGTGTCCACAAACACCTCACCAGCTACCTCCATTTGATTTCCACCCACTGCCAAAATCTACCCCTGTTATACCCATCAAACATGCAGTAACCCTCTCAGATGTCCCGAAGAGATGATTTGGGTGCCCCCACACCTCAATGTTGGTTATCTACAACTTCCTCTTCCTCCCTACTGGGCTTCATGACTTAGGTGGGGGTCTCAGCTCTTATTCCACTCTAAAGTTATTCTGAAATACAATCCCACACACATTTAAAAGCAAATAAACAGCTAGATAGAAGATTTTATTTACATTCATAAACGGTACTAGAATATGTTCATTTGTTGCATTCATGACAATAAAGACCACTTTTAAAATTCTTTCATAAAGCATTCTGGAATATATAAGATCAACATGTGCTCTGTCATTGCCTGTTGATGTAATTTAAGGAAGTGCATATCAAAACTAGGAAGCTTATGTATGTAATTTGGCTTTTAAACACTCGACAGAAATATAATTCCCAAAACATATCTCTCTATAAGAGTTACAACATTTCATAATGAAGTGGCTATTTCTGAGGGATGTCAAGGTGATCCATTCCCTGAAGGATGATTAAATTCATCATTCTGTCCATAAAAAGGGGTGGAGGCATTGCTGGCCTGCAGTTTTAAACTCTGCCATCCACACTTGGCAGCCATTCACTTTGGGAAGCACAGATTTGAAAATGACATCATTTGAGATCTAAGTGCTCTGGTTGGAAATTCACATTTCTCAGCCAGGAAACATAAGGGAAAAGGGTCCTTGAAGAAAATTCAATCCTATAGCTATTTTCTTAATGCAACAAAGGAGTCTCACTAGTTTGGGATTCCTGGTTAACTTTTCAGGATCTGTAGATGTTTTTTGTTCTGAATAATGTGAAGCAATTTCTATATAAAACAGTGTACTTTAAAATCCAAAAATAGAAAAGTCAAAATGCTAAGTAGTAATATACTTAAAAATGCAAACATTCAGTAGTTCAGGGACTGATTTTCCCACTGTTTGCTTCTTTTTTCTTCCTTTGGCTTTTCTGCTGATGAATTGCACCTCCCCCTGCTGGCACACTGAGGACATGAAGTGGAAATCAAACTCAAGTACGTCAATTAGATTATTTGCTGGAATTTCTGATACAGGTTTCATGAGAAGAACAAGTGAAATTGCAATCAAAAATGAAATTTCACAAGTTATCAATGTACTTATTAATCCATTCTTTCTCTGTGTTAACTAGTAAGAATGAGATGTGAACATGATTTTTAAATACCTTCATTAAACCTCTTAACTCCTAGCTATCATCAACGATGTGTCATCCTCCCAATAATCCCACTAAACATTTTATAATAAAATGGAGCAGAGAGTTGGAGTATAAACCAAAGCATAAATCAGAACATCTCATTCAAATTCTAAGTTAGAAACATCCTCAGGAATGTAAATCAGTCCTAAGTCTTTGAAAGAACCATAAAATAAGTGTTTAAAAATACCTGCTGGAAATGTGCTACAACAGAATATTAAGAGCATACTCTAGAGCATGTAGGAACTCCAGAACCAGTACTCCATACAGCTGTGTGCCTCAGGTTCACCATATGTGAAAAGAACTCAAATGAAAGTATCTACCTAAAAGCACTAAGTACAGTTCCTCACATACAAAGAGGTGCTATGTAACATTTATTAATTAAATAAAAGGTTGCTGTTGAAAATAGGTAAGAGGAAATATGATTGTTATTACCTGGAAACTATGTCCTCTCACTTTGAATGCATTATCTTGGTCACATTATTGCCTGCCACTGCAGCACCTTTCATTATGATAGACCCAGGGGACTTGATGATGATGATGATGATGATGATGATGATGATGATGATGATTATGCTGTTGTTGTTGTTAGGTGCCATCGAGTTGGTGTCCAACTCATAGTGACCCTGCATACAACAGGCAAAACACTATTGTCAGTGCTTCTCTGCTGTTCACAGGGTTTTCAATGGCAGATTGATTTGGGGAGTGTGTTGCTGGGTCCATCTCCCAAGCCTATAGCACCTGGTGTTCCCAGGTGGTCTCCCATCCAAGTACTATCCAGTTGTGACCCTGCTTAACTTCAGAGATCTAACAAGATCAGACACCACAGTAGCATGGCTGCAGGCAATTGATTATTATGTTAGGAAGAGGAAACTAAGTTAAGACAAGAAAAAGCTGGTAATTCCCTAAATAGAGAATTAGCAGGGGGAGCTCCAGTAATTTGATATTTTGAATAGATTAGCATTAAATGATCCAGAAGGGTAAATTCATTGTAAAATCTTCAGGTTTTAAAATGACAATAAACTTTTCCAAGAAGTAAGCTAGGTATAGTGGCAAACACCTGTAATCTCAGCAACTAGGGAGGCAGAGGCATGAGGATCATGAATTTGAGGCCAGAGGCAGCCTGCATAACTGAGACCCTATGTCAAGATTAAAAGTAAAACAGGATTGGGGGTACAGCTCATAGGGAGAGCACTTGCAAAGTAAGCACAAGGCCCTGTGTTCAGATCCCTAGTACCACAAATAATCATAATGATAATAATAATAGTAATTATTGTTGTTTTTAGGTGTCAACTCAAAGTAACCCTGTGGTAACAGAATGAACATTCTCCAACACTGTGCCATGCCCAACACTATTGTCAGTGCTTTTCCGCTCTTCGTACAGTTTTCCATGGCTAATTGTTTCTGGATTATTTCGGGAGTGGGCTGCCAGGTTCTTCTCCCATTTTTTGCAGTGCTGAGGATCAAACCCAGGGCCTCAGAGACCACAAAGATGTACTCTACTAATTGAGCTAAATCCCAGCTCCAGTAAATAAATAAATAAATAAATAAGTCTGTCTAGGAAGTGAATGAGTATAATGGAACTTCTTTTAAAAAACACCCAATTTTACCCTAATCTACAATGCAAATTTGCAAATTATAATAACAAGAAATAGTCATACAAGTTGCAGTGATGTGCTGGTTAGATCACACCTTTCATCCATCCACTCAGGAAGTTTATTGTTTTTATTTTGTCTTTTGTTGTGTATATACCTGATACTGGTGAATCAATATGGAACAGGGGAAAAATAACAAATAGAGATATAATACCAGGCAATGACAAATGCTATGAGAAGAAATAAAGCAGGGTAAAGAGGATGGAGAGTGACAGGGAGGAGAGGCAATCCTGCCCTCCTGAGTAGATGGACATTTGAGCAAAGGCCCAAATGAGGGCAGGAAGCAAACAATGGGGCTATCTAGGGAAAGAGCTTACCAAGAAAAGGAATAGCAAGACCCTGAGGTATGAGATGGAGAAATCCTTGGTATATTCAACAAATAACATGAAGGCCAATCAGATCAAGGGGAAAGATGCTAAAAAATCAGATGGGAGAAGCATAAATAAAGTAGGACTTTGAGGGTTGTGTGTGGTTAATTTATAATTATGGCCCTGAAACACTTTGAAAAATTTTGAGTGCAGAGATGAGGACTTTGTCTTTCCCTCTCAAGTCTGGGTGTGCTTAAGTCAACCTGGACTAGTAGAAAATGATGGAAATGGCTGTTCTTTCAGAATTTGGGATATAAAGGAAAGTGTGGCTTCTGTCTGGTTGAATGGATCTTTCATGTGTGCAGCTCAGAGCTACCATGTAACTTTCCTGAGGCTGCCATGTTGGAAGGAAGCCAAAGCACATGTAAAGGGACATGTAGCCTCCCTTCCTCTTCCCCAATTCAGCTTTGCCAGACTTCGAGTCATCCCAGATCACAAAACAGACATGTGTCTAAATAAGCTCTCAGATCATTTTCACCCCATCCATCAACTCTTCCCGGCTAAGGCCCCAAACACTTTGTAGTACAGACAAACCATTTCTGCTGTGCCTTGTCCAAACTGACCCACAGACCATGAGCATGACAAAATGATTCACTTAGCCACTATGTTTTAGGCTAGATTGTGACACAGCTATAGTAACTGGAAAATAATAATAAGGATTTTGAATTTCATTTTAGTGAGAAGACTTCACAAAATTGAGAAATGGAATCTGATATGAAGTAAGAGGATCAAAGCCAATTCTTACACATAAAATAGTGTGCAAGTGGGCAAGTGTGGAAACAGAGAGGTCAGGTTGGGGCTATTGCAGTTGTCCAAATAGGAAGAGATAGTGCTTGGGATAGGGTAGTAGCAATGAAGGTGTTAAGATGCAGAATAAGATTACACTGTGTAATCAAAAAATATGGTGAATGTTTAATTTTTTTAAATTATTACAGTAAAAGACATATGGACATTAATTGCCCCTCAAAATGCTTCCCCTAGCTTCAAATACAGTTATCCTATCATTCTTGCCATATCACTTTCACCACATCTCTTCAATTTATATGCTGAGCAAATAATATGAGAAACTGGACCTTATGAGGAAGAATGTGGCATCAGGATTGGAGGAAGTCTCATTAACACTCTGCGTTATGCAGATGACACAACTCTGCTTGCTGAAAATGAAGAGAACTTAAAACATTTACTGATGAAGATCAAAGAAAATAGCCTTCAGTATGGATTGCAACTGAACATCAACAAAACAAAAATCCTTACAACTGGGTGAGTATGCAACTTCACAATACATGGAGAAAAGATTGGGGTTGTCCATGATTTTGCTTTACTTGGCTTAACAATCAACATCCATGGAAGCAGCAGTCAAGATATCAAAAGACACATTGTTTGGGAAAAGCTGTGGCAAAAGATCTCTTTAGAGTATTGAAAAGCAAAGATGTCATGTTGAAGACAAAGGTGCGCCTGACTCATGCCATGATATTTTCAGTCACATCATATGGTTGCGAAAGATGGACATTGAACAAGGGAGACAGGAGAAGAATTGATGCTTTTGAATTATGGTGCTGGAGATGATTATTGAATATACCATGGAATGCCAAAAGAACCAACAGATCTGTCCTAGAAGAAGTGCAACCAGAATTCTCCTTGGAAGCAAGGCTGGCTAGACTGAGTCTTATGTATTTTGGACAGGTAGTCAGGAGAGACAAATCCCTGGAGAAAGACATCATGTTTGGGAGAGTGGCAGGTCAATGAAAAAAAAAGGAAAACCCTCCACCAGATGACACAGTGTCAGTAACAATGGGCTTAAACATAAATCAGATTGTGTGCACAGAATCGGGAAGTGTTTCACTCTGCTGTACATAGGGTTGCTGAGTTGAACTCGACTCGCCCGCACCTAACAACAACAACAACATCATTCTTGCCACTTTTTGAAGAAGTCTTCAAAGTCCTTCTTCATGAGTGTATGTAGGTTCATCCTCCATCACAACAATACTGTGTCACACATTGCTTCTGACACCTCAGTTTCTGTCCACCTTATTCACTGGATCTCGCACCATGCAACTTCTGGCTCTTCTCCAAAGTCAAAATGACCATGAAAGATAAGTGTTTTGAATCAATTAAGGACATCAAGGAAGGCACAACTCTGTACCTAAAGACATTCATGAAAGAGGACTTCCAGAACTGCTTCAGAAAGTGGCAAAAACAATGGGATAAGAGTGTTCAAAGCCTGTGGGGTAGTATCTTGGGGGGATTAAAGGTAATGTGTCTTTTACTGTAAAAATTTTTCTACTTAAACATTGACCATACCTTTTGGTCACATCTCATATATCCAGAACTGAAACTTGTCAGGATTTGCTGCTGAAATGGAAGTTATTTGTGGAAGTAAACAAATCACGAATAACCAAGGATTTTACCCTATGCAAGAACTAAGTGAATAGAGGTGTCATTTATTAAGATATCAACAAAAAATGTTTGGGGAATAGAAATCAAGAGCTCAGTTTCAAACATGTAGCATCCATTAGTCACTCAAATGGAGATGTTGAGTAGGCAATTGGATGTGTGGCTTTGGAGCTCCAAAGAAAAGTTAGTTCTATAATAGTGTTAAACTCCAAATGCCTCATTTTAGAAATGATATCCACAAACTAGGGAATATGAGGAAGAAGGTGATCAGGATATGGAGGCTTTTGGAAGCCACCTTACTTTTTAAAAATGAAAGGAACTAAACAGATTGGGCACGTGCCTCCTTTGTAGCGAGGAGGCACCTGAAACAAAAAGACATCCCATTAGGAGTCATCTTTGACTAAGATGTCTTCTTTGATCAACTGAAAATTGCCCACATTCATACAAGCTAACACAAAAACTCTTTTATCATCTACTGTCCCTTCCCCACAGGAATTCCATTCCAGAACCAGACACCATTACAGAGAATTTGTCCATTACAGAGAACCTGTGTTGACAGGAGACAAAAACCTCAAAATAATACAGCCAATGGATTGAATAGCATGAGATTGTATTCATGCAGCATTCTCTAAACAAAGTAAAGCCAGATAAAGCCACATACTCATAGGTTCCTAGCCAATGAAATCCTGGTCTATATGAAGTTTATCTATTATGAGAAATAGGTGTTTATGGTTTAAATTATCCAACCTAGGGAATCATGTGTAAGTCTAAAATGACTGAGATACTCCCCTCTGTGGATGTGTAGTTGGGGCCACTTGTTCTTATTTTTAATCTAATCAGACACATAAATATGAGGATGACTCTGACAGGTCCAAAGTCACCGGTGTGAACTTACCCCCTTGCTTCGCAATCATTTGACAGGATGTTTTCATGAAGCCCTCCCTACTTATATCAGAACTGCTGTCATTCAATTCGCTGTCTCCTTTTCCACTGTCCTTCACACTAAATTCATCTGGATTCAGATGTGTCCTGGAAGTAAAAAGGAAGGAATTACTTTATTATCCATAAAAAATGTACAAAAATGTCAAACACATTGCTTAGAGATAACAATAAATATTCTGAAATTGCCTTAAACTTGTGGCAGATTTATCCTCTCTGCAAAGAGATGGGGAATGAAAAGGAGCTAAGATTGAACCCTATTTTAAAAGGGAGGCGAGCCGCAGTTAATATTTCACTTTTAGATATGGAAACTGACAGTGGAGGTTCTGACGTCCCTGGTCTGGAGTGCTTCAGGAAGGCAGTGTTAGCCCTCAGAGAGGACTGTGTTCTGAGGACTGTGTTCAGAGAAGTTACCATGAGTAAAGAGAGCAGAAACAGACTTGGAGCTGCGTGAACACGTGACTTTCAGGCCCCCTCTGTCTTCATGTGTGTCCTCTCCACTTAAAAAAATTAAATTAAATAAAATTAAATCGGCCACTTGCAGTCCTAAACATGACCGGGTGTCAAATGTTCTTAAGGTTCCTTAGATGAAAATCTACTAAACGATAGTGAGGATAGACAACAAGACACGGAAGATGCTCTCCCTGAGCAGTGGGATCCCAGTTCTCTCCTGAAGAGAGGGCCACCAGACACTCCACAGTCCTCAAACCAGGAAATCTCCACAGACCTGGCCTCCTGAACTCCTGTGTAAAGGGAATGCAGCCGGACTCTATGAAAAATCCTGACTCTGCCGGGCGTGGTGGCGCACGCCTGTAATCCCAGCGGCTCGGGAGGCGGAGGCGGGAGGATCGCAAGCTGGAGACCAGAGGCAGTCTGCGTAATTTAGCGAGACCCTGTCTCAAAAAGTAATAAAAATGGGCTGAGGTGCAGCTCAGTGGTCCAGCACTTGCAGAGCATGCAGGCGCAAGGCCCTGGGTTCAACCCCCAGTACCGCAAAAAAAAAGAAAAAAAAAAAAAATCCTGACTCTGAGTCACCAGAGTGTAACCAACGCTCTGCCACTTGGGCCAGTTATGGTCATTCCTTGCCTGATATTCACTTGGGCTGTGCTCACGAAGCTTCTTCTTCCGTGACCTAGCCTCTCCGGGAACAAGTCACAATGACGATAGCCACTAGCAGAAGGCCGCAGAGGCTGGCCAAAGCATGGAGCCAGACAAAGGACAGACCCGGCTGCTTCTCTGTTCCTCACCTTGTGCGTGCCCGCAGGTCCCTTCCGCTCCCTCCTGTGGCTGCGGCAGCGGCAGTGGCATTACTTCTCCGGCAGGTGGCGCTAGATCTGCAGGCACTGGAAACAGTGTGGCAGTGAGCGACGGAGAAGGCTGGCCTCAATCCCTTACGACCATGACTACCGTCAGAGGGCCAACGGACTAGAAGGACAGAGGCGTTGCATGGACAGCTCCCCTGTGACAGAATGCAGCACTAGCACTATGGTACTGCAGTCATTGCACAGGATGGTGCAAGTCACCTGGATGTTGGAGCCCTTGTCCGTATCCTCTCCCTGCAAAGGCCACCTGGGCAGGGTCAAATGGGCCAAGACACTGAAGAATAAGGGTGATACTAATTGTGGCGCGTGGTCATTTTGGTCCTTCACCTACAACCGCACTACAGCCTGGTCCTGTAGGGGCAGGAAGCCGCTGTCGAATGCCCGCAGTCCCAGCTGTATTTCGCGCACCTCCTTGTGGTCAAAGCAGCCCCCCAATGACCCGATCCACAGAGATGTAGGTGGACACGAATAGAGCCTCCAGCGCGGCCCATCTCCACTTCCAGCAGCCAGTGGATGACCTGGCCATTGTGGCCCATGTACGGGTCCCAGGTGACCACCTGGTAGGAACCGCCAGGTAGGAACCGGGTGGGTTGTTCTGGCTCACCGGAACCTCATAAACTGACGGAGCGCAGAGTCGAGAATTATCGTTCTCGTCGCCTACGAGCCCGGTGTAGGGCCTAGCCGTGGGCAGCGGAGGCGAGCCACTATCCTCTGCTCCCCCTCCCCCCGCATCGGGTTGTATTTCGCTACGTTCCCGGTTCAGCGATGCCATTATCACTAGCAAATAGCTGCTGCCCCCACAGGCCGACTGCAGCCAGAAGTGCTCCGGCTAGCGAAGAGCTTAGTGCGCCGGCGGGTTGGCTTCCGAGTCCCTGTCCAAGGTGCTGAGTAGAACTACAAGGCTCTCCAGCACCGCCCCCTCTGGCACCAGGGAGGTGCTGAGGGCCTCGGGCATGGGGGGCAGGGAGGGGGACTCCAATGAGGTCCTGTCAGCTCCCTCCAGTGCAACGGTGGTGGTGGAGAAGGACGAGGAGGCTGGAGCATCTAAGGAGGCCTGTTTGGTGAGGACAACATCTGGAGTGTTGTTACTGACATCGCGTATGTGCTTGATGACCTTGAAGGTGACAGCACCAGGTCCCGGGCCTGTGGTCTTGCGCTCACACATCTAGCTCTTTTGTGTCCTGGCGCTCGTAGTCAATGGGCCCAGCCAGGGTGAGATGGCCAGAGCGCAGGTCGAGCCAGAAGAGGTGACAGGCTTTGGGTAGAGTACAGGCACTGGAGGTGAACACCACGTCGCCATCAGGACCCTCGTCAGCGTCGGCTGCATCCAGGTCTAGCAGCAGCAAGTCCACAGGGGTGTCTTCAGCCAGTTCCACCTCTGCCATGGCACCCTGAGGAAAGGCTGGGCTGTGGTCATTGGCATCCAGCACACGCTTTCTGAGGGCAGCTGTGGCAGAGCGCAGAGGGTGACCACCATCCTGAGTCACCAACTCCAGGCTGTAAGTGGCCTGGATCTCTCAGACCATCTCCTGTAGCAGCACTAGAGGGGCACATTGGGTGCCACCCATATGCATCTGCAATTCCATGAGGAAGGAGCTGTGCAGCTGGACCAAGTGCACACTCTACAATCCATTGCCGCCCATGTCCTGGTCCACCAACACCTCCAGGAGCACGTGTGTGCCCACTGTTGCTCCCTCCAAGATCTCCAAAGACATCTGGGCCTTGGGTCAGCACAAAGCATGGTCATTTATATCCCTCACCTTCACCTCCATGTGCACCAGCCAGAACTGCTCCTGTGAGAAGCTGACCATACCCAAGGCCAGCATGCATTGTGAGGCCTGAATACACAGCTGTTCATGGTCCAGGTCAGTGTGCCTAATGATCAGCTGCACATTGCCCCATGCATCCAGAGCACAGAGCTTTTGAACTATTTCATTCAACAAAGGTAGAACTGGCTTGACACCTTGCACTGGGAATTAAACAGGACATGGTCAGAGAGAACACCAATGGTGGTACCAGGAGCTTCGTCCTCATAGGTGAGGAAGTTGACAGTTTTGATGCAAGCCCCTGACTTGAACAGCAGCCACAGAAGCAGCAAGGACTCCAGCCAACCCCTCTTGAAAAGTTGCCAGAAAATCTGAGCCTCCAGCAAGACATCTTTATTCCTCAAAAAGAAAAGCCAATTGTAGACTCTGAGTTCAGACTTGCAGTCCTCTCAAGCCCAGCCCTGTGCAGTGTAAGGAGACATTTGCCGTCTTAAACACGTCTCATCACTAAACTCTCTATACTAGTGTAATCACTTTTCCCTGCCTGAGGCATGAGCACTCCTTTTTGGAACTCCACTAAGGGGAGGTAATAGAGATATGAATGTGCAAATAAACATCTGTTCAGGGCAATCCCTGGAGTCTTTGGGCTTCTAGGTCATGTTGCTCCCTGAGAGGGGCTCACAAAGGCCGTGGAGAGCCGAACAGTAGCCAAGGCAGTGCAGGGGTCATTAAGACCCCTGCAGAAGTTTGCACTACACAAATACTTCCTACTTGCTTCTTCCAGTATATGAGCTTCTCACTTTGCTGGTAAGAGGAGGGGATCTGCAGACTCTTTACTCTCTTCTAATCACACTTACCTCTTCTTTTACCCTATGAGATGAGCATATATGCTCACTGAAGTGCATCCTTTGCTGCACACAGTTATCCACCCATGTTGGATTGTCATTTCCTATCTTGAAGGCTTCCGGGACAACATCTTCCCCAGAATGAGGCAATGTCTAATCAGAGAATTGTTTTCCAAAGTAATCATTTCTGAATAGCTTTTCAGCCCCTCATCTCCTTTCATTTCAGTAATTACTTATATGTGGGGAATCAGTGTCAGACAGAGAGGTTTGTTAGCCACAAACCACTGTAAGGGATAGTCAAGGGTAAGAAAAAGATTTAAGGAAATATATTGCAGTCAGTCTTGTTAGAAAATTGCTGTTGGCCAATTATTTTTAAAAAGTCCTTGGCTGAAAATAACCACAGGTGGCCTGATAGGCTGAAGGATAAGGACACATTAAACCATCTGTCTAAAGCATAATAAATAGTCCTATGTTAAGTTCTTTTTATGTGTGAAGTGTTCTAAATGCTAAATAGTCCCACACATTAATGATGACATTGTTCCTCATACCACAGAGTCATCATCACCGCAGAGTGTTCTTTAACTAGTCATCTTGAATCAGAGAGCAGGATGAGTGATTAATATGCCCAAGATTTTCTTGGCTTCTCCATATCTGTAATATTATTGATTCCTGCAGGGATATGTTAGTAAATGACTATTTTTTTTCTTTCCCTCTTAGAAAAGAATTGGCATTTATTTTAGCACCAGGACTTATTAATCCAGTTCTGAAACCAAGCCACTTTTGATGAGATCATTAATTTCCAGGAGCTTTAATCTATTGGAGCATTTGGCAATGACTCTAACGTTAAGTACCGATAACTGATAGTGGGGAAGTATACTGGGAAGCTGGAGGTGATTTTACTATGGTACTCTGAGATCTTTAAAAAAAGACTGATTTCATTTATTCTATACTTTTAATTTTGCCTGATAAGGCATCAGTCTGAAAAGGAAACAGCTCTCTTTCAACGTTAATAAGACCAGATTCTTTCTGAGCCAGAATCCTTGATGGCATATTAGACACTTTTCTTTCTTAGAACTAAATATCCCAAGGAAGTTCCTTGTTATTCGGCCTCTGGATGGCAGGGAAGATAAGAGGATCTTGGCCCCTCCACTCAATATCTTAATTCTTATATATCCTTTGACTGAAAACTGAAACTGCTTCAGCTGATGCCTTTAAAAATACATGCTTCCATATACATTAGCCAGGAGAGGGACCCATTTAACCACCGTCCAAATGTCTTTTCCTTCCTTATCTCACACAATTGGTGCCAGACCTGATCTCTGCTAGTCTTCAGCATCGCTATTGCTATTCATGATCAAAAAAGCTATTCAGAATAGTGAAAATGAAGACTAGCCTTGAAGACTCCATTTCTTCAGAACATCAAACAATCCAGATAAAATATGAAAAAGTCAGGCAATCAAACATATTACTTCTACAATGCTAAACATCTGGACTCTTGTGTTTGGAAACATCCAGTGATGATGTTTAAATGCTTGATTGCATTTTCCCCTACTTTTTCTCCAGCTGTTTGGCATCAAGTAGACCATCCATGCTAAGGAATATGTTATGCTCTTAGTGATTATTAGCATTATCATTGTTTCATAGTAAACACCAACCTTATTAAAACAGTGCTTTATGAATTAAAGACAGCTGGAGATTCAGGAAAGAGACATTTTCTGAGGCAAATATCAGTTCTGTACCAGTAGCATGACAAGCCGAATAATATAGAAACTGTGTGATCTGTCCTCCCAGAGATGTGTAGTCAGGATGCTGTGATTACAGCCCTGAGCTGCTGGTTCTCTCATGTTCCATTCTGTTGCCTCTGTTAGATAAAAATCTGTCTTAATATTAAAAGCATTGTGGCATAAATTTACTTTATGTTGTTTGTTTTCCCATTCGCAAGCATATTGCCAAACTATAAGTCCATAAAATGTATTTTTATCTCTGCTGGAGTCAAACATAAAACAAAACAAACAACAAATTTGGTGGGGGGGATACCACCACCACAGGAGAACCAAAATATAAACAAAGGAGCAATTTGTTCCTCTCATTTGGTTTGATTTTTAAAAGGGAGAATTTGCCAAACACTCCACAGAGTTCATTTTTGTTCTTAAAGCAAAAGCACCAGGCCTGCTCTCAGTCCCCACAAAATGTCAAAAAAATCACAT
Organism: Pedetes capensis; assembly: GCA_007922755.1. NCBI lineage: Eukaryota > Metazoa > Chordata > Mammalia > Rodentia > Pedetidae > Pedetes > Pedetes capensis. The sequence goes on from VMDO01002256.1 coordinate 159,529, forward strand.
CTGTAATACAATATTTACATTCTGATCATTTAAATATTTTCTATTTTGCTGAACACACACCAATGTGGACCTTTACACTAGAGCCCATTGTATGTAAACTAAAGTAATTTTCACCAAAAACATATGGGAAAAATTAGCCTCATAATTCAGAATAGTGTCTGTACCCTTGAATGTTTCTCCTTTCTTATTACATAAAACTAATAATAAATTTTGGTGAAAAAATAGGCCATAGGAAATGCCTAATGTGAAAATTTGGCTGGCATGTTGTGTTCACAAGTCAAAACAAGCATCAACTTTTACTGGACCCTGAACTAATAACTTCCCTAAGCCTATAATGGTTTTACTGCCATTTAGAAAAAATCACTCTATGTTTTATACTGAGACCCATTTTTATTTCTCAACTGAACAAACATTCTGAAGCCAAATGAGCAAAATATAATGAAATGTAATGTTGCTGTCTTTGAGGAGTAAGTTCCAGAAATTGAAGCTATTAAACCTGTTTGAAAAAACAACCAACCTAACAGCTATTAAAAAAAAAACTTTTTGAAAATCATACCTTAGAAACGTGATTAAGTCAATCATACAGAGAAATTGTCTTAAGTTATCTCATAAGTAAACTGTGGTTTAGCTCAGTTGGTAGAGTGCTGCTCTGAGCTCTCTGAGGCACTGGGTTCCATCCCCAGCACTGCAAAAATGGGAAAAAGATGTGGCAGCCAACTCTCTCAAAACAATCCAGAAAACAATCAGCCATTGAAAACACTATGAGGGTCACTATGAGTCAGACCCAACTCAAGGGCACCTGACAACAACATACCTCCTAAGAAATATATAGCTCACATCCCTATTATCCTGAAGACTTAAAGAATGGTGGGATCTCTTCCCAGTATTCCTAGTTACCTCATTGCATAATCAATTTGTTATTAGGTCTTGACTATGCAGCTGGTTATAAGAAAAGTTATGAGCAAATTGCTGGTCTTTTTGTAAAATCATTTCAGGGAAAATAATTCACCTCTAAAGTTAACCAAAATGCATCTACAGGTCTAGGATGGAAATAATTGATATTTTATCAACTACTTAAATATTTTAACCCAGAGAAAAATCATAGAAAACAACTAGAGAATATCAACACTAATCACAAATTCCCCTTAATATAAAAATAAGCATTTAAATTATGGAAGCTTCTCTTAGAAAAAAGTTTCTTATAAGGATCATCATGTTAATAAAAACATTATCAAAGCTACATAATATTCAAGTACTACATAAAACTAATCATTTTAACTACTGATTTTATTAGTATCTCTGCATGAAGGAAATTAAATCAATGAATAAATGTAAAAACATTTTACTTTTTTGGTTCAGAGATACCTCAAATCCCAAGTGAACCAGTGAGATTGACTTTAGACTTAACTTTCATTGCTTAATGGATCAAATTTTGTGTCCTTCTCACCTTTTAGAGAGGAGGCTTCTCTGACACTTCCCCCATGAGAACATGGCAAAGCAAGAGAAAAACAAAAGAATGAAGGATGAAAAGCAATTTTTCCGTTGTGCCTATTTTAATACCTATCTACTTTCCTCTTAGTTGAGCCCCTTTATTCCTGCTCTGCAAAAAAGCTCATGTCCACACTAATTAGAGCACCTTCAGACCATTTATTAAGAGCTATTTGATCACACATTAGTAATACAATAAAGCACACAGCCTTGTTAGAAGAAAATACTTAAAACATTCATCATCAGAGATAGTCACAAGTGCCAAATGACACAGGTAAAGTTGTATCAAGCACAAATTAGAAATGATCTCAGAGCTTACAGATAAGATTATAGTCAAATAGAATAGCCAGAGATGGAGAGACTCTGGGGGTGATGTGAACAAGATATAGAGAAGGGCAAGCACAGAGTCTGTACAAAGACTGAGTAGACCATTGGTTGGAATGAATAGTTCAAAAAGAATAATGGTTGGGACAAGTTCAAATGTGTGGCATGCTTGAGAAAGACCCTAATACTGAACTTTAAAAATGTCCATACATCTAAGGTAGCAGTGGGAGAGCACTGGGATTTAAGGAGCAAGGGATTGTTTCTGTCTATTTTACTATGATAAATAATGTATATGATTGCCTTCCCTAAATATTGATGAAATTCTCAAAAAGGATTATGGTTTATTTGAAGCTTTAAGCCAGTATCCAGCACAATGACTGGCTTAGAATAAATATTTATCAAATGAATGATTAAGGCAGTATTTGTATAGTATACAACTTCTGCCTAACTAAAAACTCACCTGGTAGCAGAATGATTTTAAAAGAGTCTGTAATCAAGAGGATGGCTAGTTAAGGTTCTCCTGTAATCTACAAACAAAATGTTGAAGTCCTAAACAATAAATTGAAAGATGTATTGGGTGAAAATCTGAGGGATATCGCAATGGAAGAACTGCAGGATTTCATGACAGATAAGCTTTATAGGATGGTGAAGATAAATAAATTATCCTGAAGACTTAAAGAATGGTGGGATCTCTTCCCAGTATTCCTAGTTACTGAGAAAAAAATAAAGCAATTTCCAAATAGAATTCCCAGTTGCTCCTACCATTGTTATTCACTAGCTAAATGACCAAAGGCATAACACTTCCCCATTGTAAGCCTCAATATCTTCAGGGAAGAATGCTTACTTGAGGGGCTGGTTTGTGGTTTAAGTAAGAAAATGTGGAAGGAACAAAGAGTCTAGCACTTAGCACTTTGTGGGATCCCAGAAGACAATGGCATCCTTTATTGTAGACACTTGCACATTACATTATAAGTTATTTAAGGACATAGTTCTAACTCCCATGATGAGTCTTTACAGATGATAAACCATGTCTTCATCAAATTTATAACCTAGTGCCTATCACATGTAAACGGCTCATTAATATTTGTGGAATACTGATGAGGGTCCCACCATCCCATAACATTTCTGTGAAACACCACACAACATCATCTGAATTCAATACTAGAAAACTGGGTAAAGAATCATAGGTTTAATATGTTATATGAAACTCCTTTAAGAAGCAAAACTTATTAACTAATATTTGAGACTTCGTCTAGGCACATGTAACAAAACTGATTTCTTGGGTCAATTTCAACATTGACCATGCAGGAATATAGGACATTTGTTGGTTTTGCCTGCTCATTCAGTTTTGAGAAACCATGTCTTCACCAAATAAATTCATGTAAGTAGAGTAAGACATATCCCACCCCCCAACTCTTGGCGCTAGGATAGCCATATGACCCAAGCTTAGCCAAACTAGAGCATTCTCCTAGCTATAGTGATTGATTCAGATAGATCCATATTTCCTAACTGAGGCCATTCAGAGAGTTGCCAACCTCAGAAGATGTAAACTGAGATGTGAAACCACCAGATTGGGAGCACTTTCCTGAGAGTAAAGTCAACATTTTTTAAAGAAGAAGAAGAATGAGGAGGAGGAAGAGGAAGAGGAGGAGGAGGAGGAGGAGGAGGAGGAGGAGAAAGCGGCACTGAGCACTTAGATCCAACCATTCCCAATTTCCTACTGAACTTTTCAAAGTGAAACAGTAGGTTTCACCATTGTGTTGAGCCCAATTAGTAATTGCTTTTCTGTCCCTAGCCCCCTAAACAATCATAGTGAATTCCAAAACTGGGAGACGAATTGTCAGGAACAGACTCTAACATAAGCAATTAGCTGGGGGGATCCAGGGAAGTGGTCTTTGGGGACCTGTCAAGGATAAATTGAAAGCTTGACCTGAATTCTTGTTATGTGTTTGCACAGCTGCTGATGAATTATTGCTCATATTTTGGTACTCAGATCATGTGTCTATTAAAGCCAGAGACTAGGGGGTCAAGATTTGAAGGGCTTGGCTACATTTATAAGAAAAAGATAATCTCCAATTGAACATAGTTCCTCCAAAACTGGAAAAAGACAAAAATATAATATCACTAAAATAGATCCTTTCTAACTGAGGTCAAAAATCCAAAAGAGCTGAAAGCTGGCAATTTTGGCAGGATTTCACGGTAGAAAAAGCAAAATTTTTTCCATCAAACTAAAGTTAGTACAAGAAAATAAAGGCAAAAAATAATCAAGAAGAGTGAGCCCACAGAGCCTTGATTCCCGGTGTCCCAGTAAACTCCCCTTAAGTATGGAACATCTACCTTGAAAAAAATGATAATTGCCCCAGAGCAAAAAGGCATCCCCGGGAATGCAGTCTGGGGGCCAAGGAGCATATTAGTTGTAATTCCTACTTCAGGAAATTGTTCTAAATGGCCCTGAAGAGACGCAGGTGGAAGTCATTTAAGCGGAAAGCTAAGAACATGAACAAACCATCTACTCCTGTGGTTCAGTGTGGAAATCCCTAAGCTGGGAGCAGATTCAAGCACTTTCCCCAGCTTTGATTGTGGAGTTCATCAAATGCAAATAAACACTAAACTTTTACCTGGAAAATAAGGGACTATGATAGCAAAACTCTCAATTAAAAAAGTTCTGTTACCATGGCCAAACCCTGCAAATATCACTCCTAACACCCAGCTCAGATGTGGTCAAACAGGACAAACACCAAGGAAGACCATCTCCATGACCAGAATCCAGGGAGGCCGCATTAGCTGATCTGGAAACACACACCTCAGTCAGGTAGGGAATCCTTTCATACCCTGGCCAACAGGACATACTTATGTCAGCTGTAGACAATGGTCATTGTGTGCAGTTCTCCCTTAAAGTTTTTAAATTGCAGTTTTCTGTCATTGGCTGCTAGGGAAACTTAATGTATCACACAAGTGGGTAGATTATCAGCAGTCATGTCCAAGGCAGACTGAGAACAGCACAGATCTTCCCAGGATCTGACTTGTCACAGGGCCCAGCAACTGCATCCATCTTTGAAGCTCCTTAAAAGAACTGATTAAATCACCAACTGACGGCCACAAAAACTATCCTAGTTTGCAAGGCCCAAGGTACAAGAACAGGAATTTTGATTACTTACCTTTCCCTTCTCCCTCTAGTTCACCCTGCCTGGTAAATACAGGCAACACTACTATGAAGCATCCTGTGTCCAGTAATATTTATCCCTTCTTGTCTTTGTCTCTCAAGCAGTCATTTGATGTCTTTGTTGCCTCATTCTGGGTCTGTAACACCACTGTCAGCCTGGAGATGAAGATTCTGTCGTTTAACTGACCTGCCTTCCAAAATCCTCTTCCTTTGTCCTTCTAATCCACAGCAGAAAAGGTTCCCCCTCATGCCTGAGAATGCACCTCTTATCTATTTCTCTTGTTCCTGACTGCCTTATTCAGGACAGCTGACAGCTTTACAAAATAGCTTCTGTCTCTCACAGATTCCTCATCAAAAGAGCTAGAAGGGATTTGGGGGGAGCTTTCTCAGACTGAGAGAATAAAGAAGAGCCTGACCAATGCAAACCATGGCAGTCCAGTACTTCATCTGCTTTTTCCATCTACTCATGAAGGACAAGATTTTGTGAGCTTTTAAATCTCCTAGATTAATTTAACTATCAAATCCCTATCAGGATGATAGGTGTATAATGCTCAAGTGTCCCTGTTTGCCTTCAGGATTTACTCCATTCTTTTTTAATAACCTCCATAAACTGAATATCTATTAATAATAGATTTGTTTGGTGATGTAGACTGTAGGAAATACATGGAGTTGCATCTTACCCTCAGGTTAAGTTCCAAATTTATCACAAAGCTCAAATGCTTCATTAAAAGTTATCATTACCTCATTTCCTGATCAAAAAGTTTTAGGTATCCACATTACCTCTGGAACAAGATATAGCTCTTAGTTCCTTCGTGAATTCAGCCCCATCTTCCTACTACTCACCATCATCTAGTCTACAATTTATGCAACAACTTAGCCACATGAGATATCTCCCTGCAACTGCTTTATTCAGTCCCACCACCCTGTCTTTGCTCGTGCTGTACCTCTCACTACATTGCTGTTACCTCTGCACAGGCTGTTGAAACACTGTACAAGTACATTCTTTAAAGCAATGTTTTTTAAACTTTAATATGCCTATAAATCACATGAGAATCTTGTTGAAATGCAGATTCTGATCTAGTGCATCAGAGGTAGGGCCAAAGATTCTGCATTTCAAACAAGTATTGCCATTGCTTCACCTGCACAGCTGTATAGCTACTCTCTGAGGGGAAAATTTTAGCCAGCCCTTTGGAAAAGTATCTTTTCACTGCCCAAGCTAAGATGCTTCTCTAGTACACCTATTAGACATGTCCCATTTAACTATCTGCCTTATCTTTGAGGTAAGCTTCAAAATAAAATTACCATGTGGTACAATTAGTCTTCTAAGCTTAGTTGTAAACTTGAATGTCATAAGGAAACACCACACTCTCAGAAATCACAATAGTGCCATGCTCTATGTGGTTGTTGTTTATTAAGTGTAACTAGAACCAGGCACAGTGGCACATACCTGTCATCCCACTGACTCAGGAGGTGGAGGTAGGAGGATCACAAGTTCAAGGCCAGAGGCAGCCTGTATAATTTAGTGAGACCCTGTCTCAAGAAGAAAAATTTTAAAAAGAGGTTGGTGTGCAGCCCAGTGGTAGGGCACTTGCAAAGTATACAGGAGGCCCTGGGTTCAGCCCCTTAGTATAGGAAAGAAAGAAAGAAAGAAAGAAAGAAAGAAAAAGAGAGGAAGGAAGGAAGAACGAACCTAATAAAGACCAGACTGCATAAGCTTGTAGGGTCTGCCTGCAAGGGGCACATTTAGAATGCCAGACCAGGTAAAAGGACAACCACCTGGACACTGGATAAAGCAGTGGTTAAGAGTAGGGGCAGATGAGCTGAGTTTGAATCTTTGCACCACTTTGTCCTAATGACATGGCTTTGGACAATTCATCTAAATTCTCTTAAGCCTCAATTTTATCCTCTGTTATAAAATAACAATACTAATACTATTATACAGGTCTGTTGTAAGGTTTAAGCCAAGAAAAGAGGTGAGATGTTTAATAAAACATGCAGTGCTTATTGAATAATGAGTTTTCTGTAATAAACATGAACCTCAATTACTAGCTGGAGAGACAGTTCTTTAAGGTCACCATGAAAACTCCAACACACGTTCGAGGGTTCTTTAATCATTTTAGGGCTGTTCTTCAACACATCCACTGTGACTTCACTGTTCCATGTTTTGCTTGTTCGTTTTTGTTTTTTGGGGGGTGTGTGTGTGTATGTGTGTTTGATTGTTTTGTTTTTTTACACTACTGGGGGACTGAACCCAGGACCTCATTCATGCTAGGCAAATGCTCTACCATTGAACTGTGACCCTAGCCCCTTTCTGTATGTATGTATGTATGTATGTATGTATGTATGTATGTATGTATTTTTATATTTGTTTTTATTTTAAAACAGAATTTCACTAAGTTGTGCAGGCTGCTTCTGGCCTTGAATTTGTAATTCTCCTGCCTCGGCCTCCCAAGTTGCTGGCACTATAGGCACATGTACCACAGTCCCCAGCTAACCCACAGCTCTTTTTAAAATGGAATAGTTATCACAAATACAGTCTGTAAGAGTTAATAACCATCAGTTACTGCCTCCTTCCTGAATGATGAAGCTAAGAATATGCCAGTTGCAACACTAGAAACTGACATGAAAGATAACTAAAATGCAGTCTGTACGGTTACCACAGCAACCGCTAGATGTCATCTTTAGAATGTCCCTCTGCTTCACATCCTACTTGAGAAGGAGCTATAAAGTACATACACTCACCCATCTACTAAATAATTGGCTTACATACAATTTTAAACAGCAATCATAACTATTCATGCATTGGCATAAGGAAATATGCAACTGCAGCATATATTATAAAATGTACACTGTAAAGGAAAAAGACTTCCTCAATATTTAATTTCTGCTTTCTTTTGATTATCTGTTGTCACAGCCTTTTTCTTTAAAAATTAGGGAATCACAATTGAACTTGCATTCTTTTATTGTTATAGATGTCCTACTTACAACCACTGGAATGCATGTCCAATGTAAAAAAAAAGAACACCTCACATTAAAAACATATGTATGTTGTTGTTGTTAGGTGAATTCTACTATTCAAACATTATAGCTGTCAACATTTTGCCTACATATATTGAGGGTCAGAGAGGGAGATTTAATGCAATACATATACATAGAAAGTTACATATGCCTGTAGAGATACACATGTCTATATACATACATAGAGGTATACATATATCCAAATAGAGATACATACACACAAATATATGCATGTATACAACAAAATGATTTTGCAAATATTGTCTTTACCTTGCTTTTGAATATGGCTTATTCTTTTCCTCTCCCATGTCATTTTAACAATTGCTTGGGGTGATATCCATAAGGCATATATGCAAATATCATATGCATTTACCATAATTTAACCACCCCTTTGCTATTGAACATTATATTTGTTAGGATTCAATCTGGTTTTTTGTGACAGAGAAAATCAAATGCAATCACTTAAAGTAGATTGAAGATTACATTCATTACTGCAAAATCAGAATCGAGGCTTATATGGTGATTCTCACAGTGCCAGGACTTAGACTCCTTGTATTGGTCCACCATTCCTAGAATGTTGCCTCATGATCCAAAATGTATGCAAAGAAAAGTTGTACCCCTTTAAGGCAACTTCTTAGAGGTCACACACAGTATTTCTAAGGGCCACAAAATTGCTAAAAGGGAGACCCAAGATAAGTAACATTTTGTTCAGTGCCACACACCCATCCACAAATCAGGATTCTTATTGTTAAGGAAGAAAAACTAGGATAATGGAAGAATAACAACAGTCTGTAATAAGACACTTAGCTTGTTTCTAATTTTTGTTATTGTTAATGCTTTGATGAACATTCTTGTGCTCACATCCATATACACATCTCTAATAACTTCCTTGGGATAAATTCCCAGAAGGTGATTTGCATAGTCCAAAAATGTGCCAGATTATAAAAGTTTTAACAGATATTGCCAAATTGCTCTCCAAAAATATTGTACCAGTTTCTACTCATCAGCAATGTAGGTTGTGGAGAGAAAATACTAATATGAGATTCAATTTGACTGTTCAAAGAGTCCCTGCCTCTTGCAAGGAAGATAAAGATCCCTGCACTTTTAGAAAGCTGGAGATTGGGAAGATTTCAGGGGAAAAAAAGGTGCCAATAGAAAAAGGCTTCTTCTATCTAATAACATCAAAGGAAATGCAATTTAAGATCTAGCAATAGAAAAGACATTGTTAGCTTCAGTTACTGAAAATATTTTTAAAGAGATGCATGAGCTGAGAGCCAGCATAACACAGTGGAAAGAAGAGCATTGGATTTAGTGCCAAAATAACTGAGTTTGATTCCCAGCTTCCACTTTACTATGACTCTAGGCAAGCTATTTAATCTCTTGGAGGCTCATTTTCCTTAATATAAAAATGAGGCAGTTAATGCTTCTCTCTCCTGCTTTTGTGAAGTTTAAATTTGTTAATGTGAAAAGGTTTAATCATGGTTGTATTTGAAATGAAAGTTGAGCTCTCCTTAAATTTTATGATATTGCTATTCAATATTTTATATTCTCCATAACTTGTTAGAGATGAGTAATAAATGCTTTTTCTTCAATAAAAAAACAATTTGATGTGACATTACTCAAGGCTTTATTTTTGTCACTGTTGTTTAGTAATTTTTATTAATAAAGGACTCTTGTTTTTCAATCAACTTTTACATATAATAAAATATACACATTAAGAGTACAGCTCAGTGGGGTTTTGCAAGTGTGTACACTCATGAAATTGCCATCTCAATCAAGGTGTAAAATAGTTTCATCACTCCAGAAAGTCCTCTCAGGTCACTTTGCATCAATCCTACTCCAGGCAACCCCTGATCTAAATTTTACCACTACACAACAGTTTGACCTGTTTCAAATTTTATATAAGTGGAATCATATAACCAGTACTCCGTATCTTTCCTCTTCCACATTGCATAATATTTTTAGATGTTGTTCCATGTACCTCATTTTTCTTTGTCCATTTGTTGTTGCTTTATTGATCATTAGTATTTGGTTATATGAATATACCACCATTGTTTATCATTCACCTATATGGACTTTTGAATCATTTACAAATTTGGGCTCTTATGAATAAACTGGCTATATACATTGGTGTACAAGTCTTTTTGTGGACATGATTTTTTATCTTGAAGTGGAAGGATTAATACCTACAAGTGCAATTGCTAGGGCAAATAATAAGTGTGTGGTCAGTTTTGTAACTGTCAAAATACTTTCCATAATAGTGTGCCATTTTACTTTCCACCAGCAATGTCTGAGACTTCCAGTTGCTCCCACCCTCAGCTACATTTGGTATTTAGAATCTTTTTTGTTTGTTTGTTTTCAGTACTGAGATTTGAACCCAGGGCCTTGCACATGAGAGGCAAGTACTCTACCACTGAGCCTCACATCCAACCCCTTTTATATTTTTTATTTTGAGATAGGGTCTCACTAAGTTGCAGAGGCTTCCTCTGGCCTTGAACTCACAATCCTCCTGCCTCAGCCTCCAAGTTGCTGGGTTTACAGGTGTGTGCCACAGCGCCTAAGATAAGAGTCTTTTAAAGTTTTTTATTCAGATAGGTGTGAAAGATATCTCATTGTGGGTTTTTCCTTTTTTTATTAATTTTTAAGTTAGCATACAAAATAATGGGTCTCATGACATTTCCATATATGCATATATTTATACATTGCTCATATTTACTCCCTCATTTCTCATTGTGGTTTCAATTTTCACTCTCCTGATGTTAATAATATCATGCATCTCTTCATGTCCTTATGGACCATTTCTGTATTTTTGGAGTAGTATTTGTTCATCTTTCTCCTGTTTTAATAGCTTATTTGCCTTCTTATTAACTTCTTATTAAAGTGCAAATTTTCTTAATATTTTTCCTTTTGTGAAGTGTTAAGTCTATTCTCTATTTTTAATAAGTTATTTGTATTCTTATTGTTCTAGTGTAAGGTTATTTTTATGTTCTCATTACAAGTTCTTTGTCAGATATATGCAGTATGAATATTTGTCCCTGTCTATGGACGGCCTTTCTACTTTTCAATAGTATATTTTGAAAAAGTTCTTTGATGAAATTCCAATTATCATCTTTTAATTTGATATTTAGTGCCTTTTCGATCTGATCTAGGAAATCTTTCCCCATTCTAAGAGTACCTAATTTTCTACCTTATTTTCTAGGAACTTGATAGGTATAGCTTTGACCTTTAGATCTGTGATCCATTCTAAATTAATTTTTCTGTGTGGTATACAGTGGGGGGTCAAGGTTTACTTTTTTTCTCCCATAGACATCCAGTTGTTCCATTTCCATTTGTTGAAAAAATTATCCCTTTCCTATTGAATTAGTGTTTCCTGTGGAAATCCATATTTGTTTCTCATTCCCCCACCTTAGTAGACTCGACCTCCAAACTCTGCCACTCCTATGGATCTTGTCAAAGTTTGTTTTTTAAGGTTTTATTAGGCTGGGTCTAGAGCAGGTCTAACCAGAAGACTTAGCCTTTTCTTCTAATGTGTGATCTTTCTGGAGCCTCCATGAATGTTAATAAGAACTCTTTCCTTAGGCTGGGTCTGAAATGGAGCATCTTCCAGCAGTGTTCAATCACTGGTATCTCTGTTCTAACTCTCAGCTCTGTAAGTATTAAGTCTTGTGTTATCTTGCCCCACATATACCCAGTCATCAACCATGAACTCATGGGCACCTCAATAGAGTCTTTTCTCTCATGCTCTCACCATCCAGCATAGCTCCTTTCTGTGAAGCTGCCAACTACATGAGTAGCTTCTAATTCTCTTCTTCAGCTTAGCCAGAATACCACCCATTGTGTGCACTCCAGCTTCCTTTTCCAGTAAGAAAATTAGGTTGAGACTTAGAAGAACATTGGAAGAGATTTTCCCTTCCCTTGGGGATTATGTTGCCAGTTGTTCAATACCTAAAAACAGTTGCTTCTTATCTTTTCCCAGTTTTAGAGTCATTTATGACAAAAAACAGAAGTCCACAGGGCTTTGTTTTATATGAACTCTTTGACTTGTGGCTTCCAGAGGGAGGATAGCAACTTTAAGACAATGATAACATATATTTTTTATTAGCTCAAAGCAGAGTTGAAAGCAAGATGGTTGCAGGTTGTATTTGGTCATTTGGAAAAGATGGGTGCTTCTCAATCATTTTAAAATCTTCTCAAAGTTTTCCTAAGAACTCTTCATTCTCATAATATTTCATGAAATTTCTATCTAGCAGTCACCTACTGAATTAACAAGAGAAGGCCAGATCAACCATTCCTTGTTGCATTCTGAAAGGAAAAGTCATGGCAGAGGCAAGTACAGGCAACAAACCCCACCTGTGTGCTCCAGGGAGATTGATTAGGACAAACTAGCTGTTTTTCCCTGAAATTAAGTGCTTCACCAGAAAGACAAGTAAGAAGTTGCTCCTTGGCCCATCTTGGAAGCAGGGGATCTGTCAACAGAGACTAGACCAAGTCTTTCACTCTAACTTCAAGGAGGAAAGTGGAGTGCAGCACACCCTTTCCCAGCTTAGAGTTCCCTTTCTTGTTAAATCAAGTTTCTCTTGCCACACATTAAACCAATCTAACACTTCACATCTTAGACAACCACCATTTTATTTGCTCAGATTCTGTAGGTCAGCAGTCTGAGCTGGGTGGTGCCTTTTCTGGTCTCTTCTGAGGTTGGTCATGTTGCCATCGTCATCCCTCAGTTCCAAATGGGACTTGATTATCTACGACTCACAAGTCTGGTGGAAAGTACTGGCTGTTAGGTGGGCCATGTGTCACCAACAGGCCAGAAGGCTTCTTCACACAATGGCTGTGTTCCAAAAGCCAAGAGAGATGAGGCAAGCCTTGTGAGTAAGCATGATAAGATTCTGCTTCTGTCACATTTGCCAATGTCCCATCATCAAAACCGGTCACACAGCCAAGCCCAGAGATAATGTGGGAGAGGACTAAGAAAGGGCTGGAAACAGAGAGATGTGAGTCATTGGTGCTGTTGCCATAACAATCTTCCACATTTATTGAGACATCCAAATTGTATACCTAAGCCCTGTAAATTTGTGTCATCCTTCTGCAGCAAGTTTGCAGTGTCACTATGTGCTATTTCTGAGAGTGGAAGTAACAACCTGTAAGATCAGAAGATGGCCTGGTGATTCGTAGGGTCTTTTCGGCTTTGGCAGTTTGAGTCCATGGTTCCTTTCCCATGGGTGTAGTTGATATTTACCTAGAATGCACAGGTATAGCACTACTGGCTGTTTACACCAGGTCTACACTGTTGTAGAGTTCATAGATACTTAGAATAACAGTACTGACCCTATATGTTGGCTATTTTCATCACATTAATCCAAGTCTGATACATGTCCTACAGCCTCATGGACTCCTTAACATTTGCTTAAACCTTTCAGATGGCACACGGAATAAGGCACATAAATAATAAATAAATAAGGCACATAAAGATCAAGTGACTTGTTTTAATTAGCTCATAGTCAGGGATTATGAAGTACATTTGTAGTTCAGACCTTTTAATTGTTAAGCCAATATGCTCTTGATAAAGCATCCCAACTGACTTTCATGTGACTCAGTCCTAACTTCATGGACCTGAGTCTCCTGTGCTGCTGCCTTATTTTATATCTTTAAAATCAGCATTCCAGACAAGGTATGGTGACGCATGCCTATAATCCCAGCACTTGGAGGCTGAAGCAAGAGGATTGTGTGTCTGGGCCGCATAGCAATTTCCCACAGTGAGACTCTGTTAAAAAAAAAAAAAAAAAGTGGGGAGGAGTCAAGATGGCGGACAGATAACACACACCTTCTGTCCCGGAGCAATAAGAAGCCTCGATTAGGGGTTTAAAACACAAATTGAATAAATAGAAACAGAGATAATTTAGTTTGAGAGATAAAGAATGAAACTAGGCGTACACTGAAATTAATGATTGGGCTTCAGAGGAGCTACACAGTGGCCAGCAGCAGGACCGCCACCATTTAGCCATAACACAGGGAGCGGTTAGAATCCCAGAGATCTGGAGGAGATTTCGCGCACACGCACCCACAGCCCCGGACCCAACACGGAGTGCAACCTTGCCAGCACACTCTCACCATGCCTGCGGGACACAGTCTGCAGTTCCTAGGTGAGTCACCGTGAGGGAGCGCACAAATGCCCTCCATAGCGCCTCGGAGCGAACGGGGGAAGCCGTTGCCAGCGATCCGCGTCTAGAGCTGAGGCGCAGCTCCCCTCCCTTCTGTTGTGGCGGGTCAGGCCTAGTATCGCGAACTCCACAGAAATTTGGGCACACATATATCTGGATCCCAGACACATCAGAGGTGAGCCCAAATCACCCCACTGTGCTGCGGAGAGATCTGGAGCTTGTGGAGCCGGCCAAGTTGCACGCGGGGGAAGCCGCTTGCCTTCACTACACTTGACTGCAAGAATTGTTATACGTATGGGGGAGAGTCTATGCGTGAGGTCTGGAATTTTATATTTTATTCTATTTTTTCTCTTTTCTTTGTACTTTACTTTTTTTAAATTTTTATCTTAATTTTATTAGTACTATATATATTTTTTTCCTTCTTCTTTTCTTTCCTTCTATGGGGGTTTGAATTCAGGGCTCTGCGCCTGCTTATCTGGTAGGTGCTGGATTGCCACGCTGCACCCCAGGACCC
>VMDO01002257.1:0-78727 GCA_007922755.1 Pedetes capensis
TGGATTGAGTATCAAGCAAAGTGGCTTGATTTTTCTTAATCATTTCTAACTGGGATGACAGAGCAGCTTCCAAATTAGAAACCTTTCTTTCAATTATCTCCAGTGTATTTTTAGTATTTGTCTTTATTTCTCTTAGCATGCTTATAACCATGACTCTGAACTCCGACTCAGAGATCTCTAAGAATTGCGAGTCATTGGAGTGATCCGTTAGGGTTGTATGATCTGTGGAGCCTTCAGCTCCATCCTGCCCCCTTGTGGTTTTTGTAGTTTTCCTTGATTTTCCCATAGTGCGGTCTGGGAAACAGAATATACCAGTCCAACTCCAGGGGGGGTAAGGGTTAGGGAGGCGAGAGATTCCGTTTCTCTTCTAGGATCTGCAGTCTGTGTCCCGCAGGCGTGGTGATAGTGTGCTGCCAAGGTTGCACTCCGTGTTGGGTCTGGGCCCCATGGGTGCGTGTGCGCAAAGTCCCCTCCAAGTCTCTAGCATCTTGAATTCTTTTTTAAATTAGTATTTTAATGGGGTACAGTGTGGGGTACATGTTGGTGAGGTACAGTGTAATATGTCAGTTGATATATTTGTTATACAACTATCAAATCAGTATTCTCAATGTTCCCATCTCCTTAAACATTTTACAGGACAAAATAAACAGAAAAAAATGAAAAAAGTAAGAATTTTGATTAACATGAAACAAGGGTATGCCGCTGCTAATTTTGTTTTTCCTTTTTTGTATTTTCATAGAGTTGCATCCTGTATTTTGTGTTTTTTCCTCTCCTTCTTTGCCCCCATGCTGTTCCCCTCCTCCCCTTCCCCTTTTTCATTAACAAGGAATATGAAAAAGCAAGATGAAGACACCCCTAATGACCACAATCCTTCAAGAAATGATATTGAAGGAACCCACATGCTTGAATCCTTAATGCTAGAAACTGCATATACTCTGGCATGAGACCTTCCTCAAACCCTCAAGCCCAATCACACAGATGCCTTCAACCACTCTCTGCTCACTCTGAAGCATGAGCCCCTCCCCGTCTTCACTTCAGATGGTCAGTCTGGAACTTCGCTTCAGATGGTCAGTCTGGAAGAGTGTTCCTTTCCTGGACATCACAAGTGATGGGGGTGGGGGGAGGGGGGGCAATGAGAAGGGCACAGGATATGTACTCAGAACACCTGGATTCAAGCTCCTCTATACAGCATAATTACTGGGTGACCCAGACAAGTCATACCACTCCTGGCCTCACTTGGCCTTCATCTTGGGTGGCGATCAGGCTCAAAAGGGGACACCTGGGCTATACAAAGTATTGTCCCAATGTGCATTGTCATTAGTACCCTGCTGTGCTCCTTCTGTCTCCCTTGTAGGCATTATGTCTTACCTTAAATGTTGATGCTGACAGATGAGACACATCTCTCCAGGGCTGCCCTAACATTGCAATAAGATCACCAACTCCATTGCATCTGCCTCTGCCCTCCTTTGAGTGCCCTCCAAGTTGGCTTGCACCTTCGCTGTGCACTCTCCCCTAGCCACTCACACCATGCCTCTTCTATCATTGCATACCCATGCTGTACAGTTGCTCACTCTCTCAGATGCATACCCAGCTTTCTCTCCCCATACTCAGCTTTGCACAGGCAGAACTGTCCAGACAGGGGGGCACTAAAGGAGCAGGGCAGAGCAACATCCTAAAGGAGATACCTCAGAGAAGGTGACAAAAGGCAGGAAAGAGATATGTGTTGGCGAAATGGCTAGTAGATGAGGTGGGAGCATTGACAGAGAGGTTGAGTGGGGTGGAGGAATGCCAGGCACACTCTCTGTGAGGTAGGGAGGGCAGGTGGGGGGTGGCGAGGCATCTGTCCTTGATCCCAAAAGCAGTGTGGAGCTGTGCTGTTGTTCTCCCCACAGTCCACCCACAGTCCTCCTTCCCACCCTGCAAGGCAACAATTTCTGACCTGGGTGTTTCAGAAAGCCACCCAGCTAGACTTATTAGGGTTCTTAGTTGATCACAGCATGGATCCTCAGTGAAGTGTGAATATTTATGACCCTCCCCAACACACACACCATGGCTCTGTCTTTTCCTTCCCCATATCCCAGTGAAGACCCCACACACATCCTGTGGCTTGGGAGACCTGGCCTTATCCCGTCAATGGAGAAACAACCTCTCTCAGCACTTAGTGTCCTGTGTGTAAAATGAGAAACTCATCTCTTACAGTCACTGAGCAAAAAGAGAGAATCCAACCATAAGAAAATGAAACTTCCTCTCAGGGTGAAGAAAGCTGGAAAGAATGTTGTTCCCACCCTAACGAGGAAAAGCTGGATAAACTACCAAATTCTAAATTGTATGGAGCCCTTGAGAGAGCTGAGGTCAAGGGCTACCAAATAAACTGAATTCCAAGGAGGGCCAAGGCCCTCAAAGGTGAGGCTAGATGAACACACAGACAGATAGACATGCGCGCGCGCACGCGCGCACACACACACACACACACACACACACACACACACACACACACACTGAGTCTCTCTTTTGGCAGGGCATGGGAAAAAGACAACAGGGCACCAAAAAAGTGAGGAACAAGTAAAGTGAAATGTTGATTAAGCCTTAGAACCAACAAGGCCATTTGGAATAGCTGGGGGACCCAGACACAGTAGAGCTCGTCCTCACTGGCCAGCTCTTCTTCATGACCCTCAAAGGCCGGGCCAGGGTAGGAAGCTGAAGACAGCTCCTCACCGGCACAGAAGGGAAGAAGGTAAGGGATGCTGAGAGCCTCTGCTGGGCCCTTTCCACCTGTGAAGCAGAAGGCTTAAGCCACTAGGGTCAAGGCAGTGAACCTTCTAGGTCCAGGCATCTTGCAGAAGTAAAGCCCACCTTTCTCATCTCTCAGGTCACTGAGCAAAAAGAGAGACTCCAAACCTCCCTCAGGGCCTCAGAAAAGAGCATTGCTCCTGGAAAAAAAGTAGAAACAAAACCCCTCCCTCCTTAAAGTGAGCAGGAAGCCAAGTCTTGGATCTAGAGCCCTACTGATAGCAAGAAGAGGGCTGTAGAGCTGGGGACAGGCAGTCCATTCGATGGTAACAACAGGTGCTGAGAAGAGTTTGGCTGTCACAGTAAGAAGAACAGGAATGTCAATAAATCCTTGTTCCAAAGCCCTGGTGCACATGGTCTCTGTAAGTTGAAGACCAGTCCAGGGCAAGAGAGCCCACTTCAATGAGCCTAGCACTGAGTAGCAAGAACTTCATTGCTGAGAGATGAGAATAGCAGCAGAAGAGACTTTCCCCTATGGTATGTGTACTTATAAACAGCAGGCAATTGAGGGGAGCAGAAATGCTGAGAAAAACTCAGTGGCACTCCAGAGCCACACTGAGCAGAGGTAATGGCAGTCTGCCCTTAGACCTGGAGCCCAAACCAGCTCAGGTCCTTAGACTGGCTCAGCCTCCACCTTCCCATCCTTACTAATGGACTGACAGGAGAATAGATGTTTCTATTTCCAGATATGCAGGAGGATAGGTCTCCAGATGACCTGGGCTGACCCAGCTCTCCCCTCTCTTGCTTATAATCTTCAGATAGAATGTACCAAAAGTGCACCACTCTGAGATAAAGAAAAACTGTCTGGAATAGCCTGGCTGTGCCCTCATTCTTCCTAGAACAGAAGGTCCTGCAGCACCACGGTCAGCAGTATGGAGCACTTTCGGGGTCCCTCAGCCGTGGTGTAAAGTGAGGCACATGCAGATGAGATTCTAGCAGCCCTGAGTAGTTTTCTTGGAAGACAGCCTTGCTAGGACCCAAGGATTCTCTTGATTCTTGCTACCGACCTGTAATACAGTCATTTTGCCTAACTTGCTGTGTGAATGTTATGCCCCATGAGACTCATACTCTGGTAGCTTACACATCTAGGAATCTTAACAAGACTTATCTCAGTCTCTATTTTTCTTCTACACATGCTGACTGGCATTTGATAAAAAATCTTGAGGCAACAAAATTTCAAGAGAAAATGACCTATTGCACTCAACAAAACCATAATCAGACAAAAATTCTGACATAACTAAATATGTTAAAATCTGAAGGGAAAATATGTATGCATAAAGAACTGGAGAATTTCAGCAGAAAGATGGAAATGATGAGAAAGTATCTCTCCTAAAAATTAAAACCACGATATCAGAGATAAAGAATTTGTCTAATGGGCTCATAAACTGAGAAGACACAGCTGAGTAAAGAATCAAAGAACTTGAAGGCAGGTCAATAGAAACTATTCATATTAAAACACAAAGAGAAAAATGAGTGAAAAAAAGGAATAAAGCTATCAAAGTATTCAAAGGAGTGATAAAGTGTGAAATGACCTAACATACATGTAAATTGAGTACATACAGGGAGTAGAGATAAAGAAATATTTGAAGACATAATTGTCAAGTCTTTAAAATATTATATTTATATAATATTTATATATTTATATAATATTTATATATTTATATAAATATATAAATATATAAAATATATATAATGAAACGTATGAAACCACAGATCTAAGAGTTACAGAGAATCCCAAGAAGGATATAAACTTTTAAAAAACTTAGACACATCATTGCCAAACTATTAAATATCAAAGATAAATAGAACATCTTGAAAATGGCCCAAGAAAATAGAAATATTTATAGATAAACAAAGATTAGAAATGCAGCCACCTTATTGTCAGAAGCTATATAAGCCAGAAGAAATGGAGTGGTAGTTTTAAAGAATTGAAGGAAAAAACTCATCCATCCAGAATTCTATACTCAGAAGAAATAGATTTCAAAAAATGAAGGCAAAATCATGACTTTTTCAGATGGACAAAATCTAGGAGAATTAATTTGGGGAAGACTTGCTCCATAAGAAATAATAAAATTTAAGTTCTTAATGTAAAAAGAGTATGGTACCAAATAGAATTTGAATGTAATCAAGATGGAAAAGCATATAGAAGGGAAACATTAAGATAAATATAAAAGGCATGCTTCTACTTATTCTGAATTGCAAGATTATTGGCTGACTAAATGGAAAAAGAAAAATGCACTGGGCAATTTGTAAAAGTATATTCAAGCAAAATATATGACAAGAAGGATTGGAAGAGGACATTATAAATATGTTATTGTATATATATTGTATGTATATGTCTTGTATTATGTAGTATTCCTATACTACATATGAACGGGTATAATACTATTAAAAATAGATATAAGATGAACATGTGCATTGTCAATCTAAGGCCAGCCACTGAAAAATAATTAAGAAGGAGCATAATAGATAAAAATTTAAAAGAAATAAGTAATATAAATGAATGCAGGAGAGGAACAAAAAGAAAATAATAGCCATGTGATAAACATAAAACCAATCCTATCATAATTGAGTTAAATGTGAATGGTCTAGGAATTTTGCTTTTAACCAAGATGTACTAATAGTGATCAGTTTTACCCTTCTGCCTCAAACCAAGAAACTGGACAAAGTACATAAAATGATGGTCTTCATGACACTGAATATTAGGTAACAGAAGACTGTGATCTCTGAGAGACAGGAAATAAATAAGATGAAATTTAGGATTGTCCAGGCTCACTGCCTTGGAAAAGCAAACCCAGGAAAACCTTAAAAGGCTGTCTGCTGAAAGGACAGTTTTGCCAAACTAGAGTTTTCAGTAGAAAACTTCACAATCCTTGGGACATTAGGGAGAGTACTCAGAAAAGTATTCGACAGTAACACAGTCATTAGCCCTAGACTAAGCAAGACTGGTCTCATCTCACATACCTTGAAAACAAGCCCTAAAAGAAGAAAATTGTTTCCAAGAAATTTAACTGCACCCAAGACAATAGTTCAAGAACATTTATAGGAATATCAAAAATAATCAGCAGACATGAAGGTAAAATTAACAATGTTTAGCATCTAATCAAAAATTACCATGCACACAAAGAAGTAGGAAAACATGATCCATAATGAAAGGAAAATATCAATCATTTGAAAATGACATAATTGATAAGGATTTTAAATTCAGCTGAGAAGGACATTAAAATAGTTATTATAGCTGTAATCAATATTTTCAAAAACTTAAGTAGAAACATGGATGATACAAAAGAAACCAAAATAAAACTTCAAGGTTGAAAACTACGAAAACTAAAATGAAAAAAATATACTGAATGAGATTGACAACAGATTAGACGTTGCAGAAGGAAAGATTAATGAATCTAGTGGTGATGAATTCTTTCAGATTTTGTAAGTCATAAAATTTTTTAATTCACCTTAATTTTTGAGAGATATTACTAGATATAAAATTTATATAGTTGCATAGAATTATAAGTTGGTGACTTTTCTTTTTGTACTCTAAAGATGTTCCTCCTTTGTCTTAATGTTTGCATTGTCTCTTATCTTATTTCTTCTGTATGTAATGTATATGACTTTATTTCTCCCCTAGGTGTTTTTCTCTGTTATTGGTTTCAGCAATTAGATTTTGGTAGGCCTTAGTATCATTGCCATCATATATCTTGTGTTTGGAGTTCATTGAGCTCCCTGGATCTGAGAGTTTATAGTTTTCAACATACTGGGAAAATTGGGAGCCATTATTTCTTCATTCATTTTTTTCTATCCCCCTCCTGGGGAACTCCTAGTACATGTACATCATACTACTTGAAGTTGTCTATGGGTTGCTTATGCTCTGTTTATTTTTTGGCTTTAACTCTTTTTGTTTTCTTTTTGTGTTTCATTTTGGATAATTTCTATTGCTAAGTCTTCAAGATTATTAATTTTTCCTTCTACACTGTCTTATCTTCTGTTAACCCTATGTGGTATAATTTCCATTTCAGAAATTGTAATTTTCTTCTCTAGCAACTCAAGTTGTATTTCTTTTATATATTCCATTTATCTACTTATCATATGTAATCTTTCCTCTAGCTAATTGAAATACATTATTGTTATTGTTAAGAGTCATCAAGTCTGTGTCTGACTCAAAGCGACCCTACGTACAACACAGGAAACACTATTGCCATACTTCTGTGCTATTCACAGGGTTTTCAATGGCTGATTTTGGGCGAGGGGGTGGGGAGTGGGTTGCAGGTTCCTTCTTCAAAGCCTATTGCACCTGGTGTTCCCAGGCTGTCTCCCATCCAAGTACTAACCAGGCCCGACCCTGCTTAGCTTCTGAGATCTGATGGGATAAGACGCCACAGTGGTACAGCTACAGGCCATAATTGAAATGTATAAATACAATTAAATCATGACTTTAATGTAGTTTTCTACTACTTTCATCATTTATATCAGTTCTGGTGAACTCAATTAATATATATTTTCTTTTCATTATGGGTCATATTCTCTTGCTTCTTTATGGGTTTGGGAATTTTTTCATAGTATTCCATTCATTATATATCACTTCATTGGATGTTGAGAATTTGTGCATTCCATAATATTCTGGAACTTTATCCCATGATACAAAATACTTGGAAAGAGTTTGACACTTTCAAGTCTTTCTTCTAAACTTTGTTAAGTACAAGCATAGAAGTATTTTCTTTCTTTCTTTTTTTTTTTTTTTTTTTTTTTTTTTTTTTTTTTTTTTTTTTGTGGTACTGGGGGTTGAACACAGGGCCTCGCACCTGCATGCCCTGCAAGTGCTGGACCACTGAGCTGCACCCTCAGCCCATTTTTTAACTTTTCTGAGACAGAGTCTCGCTAAATCACACAGACTGCCTCTGGTCTTGAACTTGCAATTCTCCTGTCTCCGCCTCCTGAGCCGCTGGGATTACAGGCGTGCGCCACCGCGCCCGGCTCAAGGATAGAAGTATTTAATCTATTGCTTTATGTGTCCCACTTCCAAGGCAAGACATTTCTCATGACACTACTCAATGCCCCATGGAATTATGAGGTTTTTCAGCCTGGCTGCTCATTACTATTTACTTCTGTGTATAAATTCTAGGTATTGCTTTCTCTTATCTACCCAGGGAATGTTCTCTTCTCACATGTGCACTAAACAGTGCTGAGGTAAATACCTGAGGGGAGCTCTGCAGATTCCCAGAGTTCTCCTTCCCTATAGCTTTCCCACCTGTCATTCTGCCCTGCAGACTCTAGTGTCCTTGGCCTCCTTGGAGTCCTGGCCTCATCTCTTTAAGCAGGGAGAACACCACACTCTGCTTGGGTTTCCCTCCTGCACTACAGCCCAAAAACTCCCTCTAGGCAACAAGCAGAGGCAACTGTAGGGATTACCTCATTTGTTTCTTGTCTCTTGGAGATTGTTGCATTCTATTGGCTAATGTCAAGTTTCTTCAATCCTACTGTTTCTTGTTCTGTCCTTGGAAATGTGGGCAAGAAACTTTATTGTAGTTCCTGTGGGAAGGGTCAGGCGAGGCAGGGCAGGATTGGCTAGTTTGAGTAATTTTAGCAGGCTCTGAGGGGTAGAGGCTGTCTGTACTTGTCTGGCATCTGACCCTAGGGTGATTAGTGGGTAGTGGCCCAGAGTGTATGAGCCCCACAAGAACCTGATAAAGGAGGTGGAAAGTCCCAGGGGCTGAGCCATCTGAAATACAGAAAATAAAAAGGCATGAATAATACTAACTTTGATTGCTAATATGTGCTAACAGGGTTGTCCTACTGTGCCCAGACTTGGCTCACTCCTCCTGCAGCTCCCACAGAGACCATCTGTGACTCAGGGGAGAGGATCTACATGTAGACTGCAGGCCGAGGCCCCCTTCCATGCTTGCGTCTCCTCTGCAGCAGGAGGTACCTGGCTCACGTTGGAAAATAATGCCACCTGGTGTTAGTCCAAATAATTAGTTTAACACCATATGTGGTGTGTTATTCAAGTGCTCCTTATAAATAGTTAATGAATTATTGTTGATGATGCCACTGGTAAAGAAACGTTAAAGAAGAAACTTTCGAGTCCCACAAGTTATCATTAGCTTGGTCTAGCTCTGCCTATGATTGGCTTTGAGCATGATCCTTTGCACTGTCCAGGCAAGTAGAATCATTTTGGGAACACATATTGGCCCCATGGCCACGTACACTGACAGGTGTCTTTATTGGGCTTTCTGCCCCTCAGCTTGGCTCCATGTTCCTTTCACTAATAACTAAGTTTCCCAAGTGCAGTGGTTCCCTGTAGGCCTGGCAGGATCCTGCTTCTGAGATCTCTTATCTCTGCCTGACAGTGTGCTCCTTGCCTGGACCTGGGAGCCATCCTGCCTGCCCAGGCCTGCAGGGAGTCAAGGAGGGACAGCAGGGACTGACCCCTCTGGGGAGTTAGTGCACTTGATCCCTATACCATGACTGCTTATTTAGGCCTCTAGGGACCCTGTGACTTTATATGGAGCACACTTGAGTCCTGTCCCCAGATTAAGCTCCTAAACCCCGATTAAGCTACTTAACAGAAAATCTCACCATTTCAACTGCTTTTTTCAAGTTTCCACTTAGACACCCCCCTTACTTCACCTGAACTCATCAAAGACAAAAGTCCGTAGACATGGAAGAGACTTTAGACAGCGCTGTGTCTGGCATCCCTGGAAGGGCTGCAAGGTCCATGTGCCTATTTGAATTACTTGCAAAAAATTGGGGGATGTGCATCTCTCTATAAGTTCCATCCCAGTGACAAGTAGATTTTCTAAGGTCTCCTGAGAAGTCATCAGACCCATCTCCTCATTTGGCCTGATTCCAGCTCCTAGCCTGCCTGGTTCTCTCAGAGCTTCCTGCCTCCTACTACAAGGAGAACACAGGACCTCCCTTGATCTGCTGCACAGCCTGGTGGTCTCACTTCTGTCTACATCTGTGCAATGCCAGACCTGTGGTCTCAATCCTATGTCCTCTTTGTCCCTCCAAATTATCCCTTTTATCTTTAAATTTTGAACTTCTCTCTGGTTACTTCTTCCTGGTCTATGAAAAGGCATAAGGACTTCCCCTATCAAAATAAGACAATGACACCTGTCTGCACTTCTGCACTTCTCCCTATCTTATCTCTCTGCTTTACACAGTCTGCATTTCTTTATTCACCTCTTTTCTCTACTGCCTTGTCAGCTACGTGGAATCTCCAGCAAGGATATTCATTGTCATGAGCCTATTTCTTCCTGAGTTCTAAACCCTCTGCCAAAAAGCAGAAATGCTTATTGTCAGCCAATCTGGGTTTAAAGCCTGGCCCCTCCATTTAGCAGTTATGTGTAGGGCACTGCCTAGAGAGGCAGTTTGTCCTGGGGCCTATCTAGGCCCACTTGGAGGTCTGAAGCTTGTTCCCAGGCAGTAACCTTCCCCCTACATCCAGGAACTCCTGGGTGTTGAGCTTCTAAAGATGGCACTGGTGTCTAATTCCTTTCCTCAGACCCCTTGACACCTGATTGGCTGTTTCCAAACCACCAAACAGCTCTTGATGGGACTATTCAGGAACCACCCCCGATTGGTCGCTTTACAAAACCAAATTTGCATATCCCCCTTGATTGGCTAAGACCCATATGGGATGACTGCCTCTGATTGGTCCCTGGCTAGCCCCTGAAGAGGATAAAAGGGCGGTACATGGAGCAGTCAGGGTCCATTCCACCGACCAGGACAAACAAAGCAATAAAGAGCTGTGTTGAGCTGAGCACTTGGAGTCGGCATCTTCACTGGGGAAGAAAGAAGCAAAGAGCCACTGTGGGCATAAACCTCTGAACTGTCCTCAGGGATTGGTGGAGTAGCCATGGACAGAAGCCTCCTTTCTGGGTGACGTGGTTCTCGGGTGCTCGGCTCCCCCTCACCAGACAGCAGGTCTTTGGTGGCTGGTTCCCGCTCATGGCCAGTGTGAGTCCAGTGGCAGGGCAATGCCCCACAATTGTGATGTTGGACAAGTTGTTTAACCTTTCTGTGTCTTTCCTTCTTTGTAGACTGTAGATGATGCAATATGTAAATGGTAGTTGGAGCAAGGAATAATTAATACCTGTAAAATACTAGCACAGGACCTGACCTATAACAAATGCTCAATGCACGTAAGCTACTGTTCCTTGCACCTGTGCATCCCACATGCACCTTACACTTCACATGCCTAGAACCGAACTCACCTTTTCTCCTGAAACTTCCTCTGTATCCTAGTTGCCCATTTGTGACTGATGTTTGCCTGTGGTGGCTGCATTCTCTCAGGCCCATTAGACATCTTTGTGTCACCAGTCATTCTCCCTTTTCCATGTGTCCCTCTCACCAAACCACTGTCCACACTCAGCCCAGGGCTGCTCATCTTCCTCTCCATACACCCCACGCATTGGCTCCTCACTGCCCACCATATGCAACTGGAACTTTGAAGCCCAACACATGGGGCCCCCTGAGCTCTAGCCTCTGCCTCTCTTTTTCTTGGCCTGTGTCCACCCTCTTCTATGCAACCCAACCACTTGTGTGGCCACCTGCCAACAGGCATACCAAGGAGCCATCCTGTTTCAACACTCGGCATCTCCCTTTCCTTCCCCTGTAACACCTTCAGCACCTCAGACCCTCACCCTTCCAGATCTGTGATTCTCCAACAGCCCCTTGGGTAACTCCCCCCACCCCCCATGCACCAGCAGCTCAGCATCAATGCACATGGCTGTAAGATGCCTCCCAGGACATATGCAGTGACACTTCTGTGTGTGCCTGTGCCCAGAGTGCTCCCTTCCTCTTTATCTGCCAAGAACTCATCCTTCTTGTCCCAGGGCCACAGAGAGGTGAAGACAGCCTGCTTCTGCAGGTTGAACTGGGCTCTCATCTCCATGTGCCACGATTTTCCCATCCTGCCCTAGCCTCAGTCACAGCCCTATCATATTCCATCACAAGTCTCTCTTTATAGCAACCTTGCCCTGGTGCCCATGAGCTCCTACAGGAGGGTGTTATACACACTGCCCCATCTCCTATCTTCTTTCCTGCTTTGTTTTTTCCTTAGCACTAGTGTTGCTGAGGAGAACATGCTAGTGTTGCTCATCTGTCCATCTCTCCCCACTAGAATATAAACTATAAGATCTCAGAAACTTTTGCTTGTTTTATGTGTCCTTGGACCCTAGAATAATGACTGGCATGTGGTAAATGCTTAATAAAATTCTGTTGAATGAAGTGTTGAATCACTGATCAATGTCATACTACCTAGCTTTATATATCTAACAGCTAGCACTTTGCCTGGCACTGCAGATAGTATGTACAGATGTTCTTCTATGTATTTTGGTGTTACATACTGATAAGCTCATTAAGTTGAAAATACTATAAGTCAGAATGCATTTAAACCCAGGCATGGTAGTGCACCTATGCAATTCTAGCACCCAGGAAGGAGAGGCAGAAAGATCCCAAGTTTCAGGCCAGCATAGGAAACACAATGAGACCATGTTTCAAAACAAAACCAACATTTAATACACCTAACCTACCACACATCAGTAGGGGCTGGGATTTAGCTCAGTTGGTAGAGCGCTGCACTGCAGTCTCTGAGGTCCCGAGTTCAATTCCCAACACCGCAAAAACAGGAGAAGGGCCTGGCAATCCACTTCCAAGGCAATCCCAAAACAGCCATTGAAAACCCTATGAGGGTCACTATGAGTCGGATACCGACTCCACGGCACCTAACAACAACAACAATAACAACAACAACAACAACAACAACAACCACACGTCATAGCTTAGCCTGTTGTTTATGTTGTTGTTGTTAGGTGCTGTCAAGACAGGTCCAACTCATAGTGACCTGATGTACAACAGATGAAACTCTCCCACACTCTGTGCCATACCTGGCATTATATCAGTGCTTCTCTGTTATTCATAGGGTTTTTGATAGCTGATTATTTTGGGAGTGGGCTACCAAATCCTTTTCTCATTTTTGTGGTGCACGGGATTGAACCCAGGGCTTTCAGAGTGCACAAAGGACTCTACCAACTGAGCTAGACCTCAGCTCATAGCTTAGCATTGTTGTTGTTGTTAGGTGCTGTCAAGTCGAGTCTGACTCATAGCGACCCTATGTACAGCAGATGGAAACACTTACCTATTCTGTGCCAGGCACACAATCTTATTTATGTTTAAGCCCATTGTTGCTTAGCATACCCCACCTTAAATGTGTTTAGAACACACCAATATTACTCTACAGTTGGGAAAAATAATTTAACACAGTCTTTTTTAAATAATAGTTTAATATCTCAGGTAACTTATTAGATATGTGCTTGATATGTGCTTCAAAATACACTGGCAACACAATAAGCACACTTTGTTTGCATTGTTAACCCTCCTGATCACATCGTTGGCGGGATCTGTGGCTTACTGCAACTACCTGCATATTGCTAGCCTGGGAAAAGATCAAAATTCGAAGTACAGTTTCTACTGAACGTGCATTGCTTTTGCACCATCGTAAAGTCAAAAATTCTGAACTACAACTATTGTAAGTCAGAGACCCTCTGTATCTGTTCTTGGATGAATGAATACTTTATTATGTTGTAACCTTGTTTAATAAAGTTCAAACACTAGTGTTGGATTAATGTTTTCTACTTTCTAATCCTAGCCACTCAATTTTTAATCTTCCTTGGAGGCAAGAATGGCTAGATTGCATTTTATATATTTTGGACATGTTGTCAGGAGAGATCAATCCCTGGAGAAGGGCATCATGTTTGGGCAAGTAGTGGGTCAACGAAAAAAGGGAAGACCCTCAACTAGATGGATTGACACAGTGGCTGCAGCAATGGGCTTAAACAAAAAAAGATCGTGTGTATGGCACAGTGTCAGGGAATGTTTTGTTCTGTTGTACATAGGGTCACTATGAGTTGGACCCAACTTAACGGCACCTAATAACAATGCCTCAGCATAAGCCTATATCTTGGTCCTGCCCTTGATTATATCCCAGGCAATGCTCTCTCCCCACACCCATGTCCACATTCAAATAGAAATACTACTAGTCCATTTGCTCAACCTGTAGACACTGAGCACTTGGAAGAGGCTGGTCACTCCTTCAGCCACTGTCTCCATCTGTGAGTATTCTGTTTCTTCCTTTCCTCAAGGTGAGGACAAAATGACAACCCTAGGGCATCTCTCCCTAGTCATCCAGGCCTGTGTGACTCTACTTGGCACTAATGACCTATATCATCATAGCACATCATGGCTGGCATTATTAACCAATATATAGACATTAAACATGCATACATTATATAGCCCTCATGTATATGTCAGTTTGCCATACTGTGAGGGCTTGGTGTTGCTGTGATGCTGAAAGCTATGACACTAGTATTATAGATACCAGAAGGGTTACTCAAGATGTAAAGATTTCAGCTGAGCTTCCAAACTAAGAGAGACTAGGGAGAAAGACATGGCTTAATTACTCCCAAAACAATTATCCATTGAAAAACTCTATGAATAGCAGAAAAACACTGACAGATATCTGAAGCCATAGCACCCTGTCATCTGATCCTGCCTAATCTTGGGAGCTAAGTAGGGTTGGCTTGGTTAGTCCTTGGATGTTGTATGAGAGACCATCTGGGAACACCAGGTGCTGCAGGCTAGGGAGAAGGACCTGGCAGTCCACTCCTGAAACAATCAGCCATTGAAAGCCCTATGAATATCAGAGAAGCACTGACATAGTGCCAGACATGGCACAATGTCCGGGAGTGTTTCATTCTGATGTACATAGCGTTGCTATGATTTGACTTGACTAGATGGCACCTTACAACAACAACAACAACAGTTAGATATAGTGCCAGAAGATGAGCTCCCCAGGTTGAAGTCACTCAAAAGATGAAGGGGGAAGAGTTATCTCCTCAAAGTAGAGTCTACCTTAAGGATGGGAATGGAGTAAAGCAAAAGTCCATTTGCTGATGTAGCATGACTTGAAATAAGAAGGAATAACTATAAACATACATTAGTAATTAGAACATGGAATGTATGTGGTATGAATCTAGGAAAATTAGAAATCATCAAAAGGGAATGGAGTGCATAAACATCAACATTTTAGACATCAGTGAGATAAAATGGATAATCATATGGACTACTATGCCAGGAATGATAGATTAAAGAAATGGAGTTGCATTATTCATTAAAAAAGCTATCTCAAGATCTTCCCTGAACTACAATACTGTCAGTGATAGAAGAATATCCACATGTCTACAAGGAAGGCCAGTTATGATGACTATTATTCAAATTTATGCACCCACCACTAAGGCCACAAAGGAAGATAGGGAAGATTTTTACCAGTGTGCAATCTAAAATAGATCAAACATGCAATCAGAATGTATTGATAGTTACTGGTGACTGGAATGCAAAAGTTGGAAATAAAGAAGAAGGCTCAGAAGTTGGAAAATAAGGCCTTGGTGACAGAAGTCTTGCTGGAGATTTCATGATAGAATTTTGTCAGATCAATGACATTTTCATTGCAAATACATTTTTTCACTAACATAACATAAATGCAGACTATACACATAGAAATCATCAGATGGAACATACAGCAATCAAATTGACCACATTTGTGGAAAGAAACAGTAGAAAACTCAATATCAAAAGTGAGAACAAGACCAGGTGCTGATTCTGGAATCAAACCATCAATTGCTCATATGCAGGTTCAAACTGAAACTGAAGAAAATTAGAACAACTGTACGAGAGTCAAGGTATGACCTTCAGCATATCCCACCTGAGTTCAGAGGCCACCTCAAGAATAGGTTTAATGCATTAGACACTAATGATCAAAGACCAGATGAGTTGTGACATGACATCAAAGACACCATTCATGATGAAAGCAAAAGGTTATTAAAAAGACAGGAAAAAAGACCAAATTATATGTCAAAAGAGACTCTGGAACATTGAGCAAGTAAAAGGAAGACATGACAAAGTTAAAGAACTAAACAGAAGATTTCAAAGGGCAGCTTGAGAAGACAAAATCAAATATTACAATGACATGTACAAAGAGCTGGGGATAGAAAACCAAAAGGTAAGAACATGCTCTCTTTTCCTCAAGCTTAAGGAATTAAAGAAAAAGATTCAGTCTTAACTGGCAATGGTGAGGGATTCTACATGGAAAATATTAAATGATGCAGGAAATATCAAAAGAAGACAGAAGGAGTACACAGAGTCATTTTACCAAAAAGAATTGGTGGATGACCAATCATTTCAAGAGATTGCGTATGATCACAAACTACTAGTACTTAAGGATGAAGTAGAAGTTGCCTTGAAGGAATTGGTGAAACTCAAGGCTCCCGGAATTGATGGAATATCAATAGAGATGTTTCAACAAATAGATGTAGCACTAGAGGTGCTCACTTGTTTATGCCAAGAAATTTGGAAAAGAGCTACCTGGCCAACTGACTGGAATAGATCCATATTTGCACCTATTCCCAAGAAAGAGGATCCAACTGAATGTGGAAATTATCAAATGAGATCATTAATATCACATGAAAGTAAATTTTTGCCAAAGATCATTCAAAAGTGACTGCAGTAGTATGTATACAGGGAACTGCCAGAAAATCAAGCCGGATTCAGAAGAGGGTGTGGAACAGGGATATCATTGCTGATGTCAGATAAATATTAGCTGAAAGCAGAGAATTCCAGAAAGATATTGTGCAAAAGCATTTAACTGTGTAGATCATAACCAATTATGGATAACATTGTGAAGAATGGGAACACCAGAGCACTTAATTGTACTCATGAAGAATCTGTACACGTACCAGGAGGCTGTTGTTCAAACAGAACAAGGAAATACTGGCAGGTTTAAAGTCAAGAAATGTGTGTGTTTCCTTTCACTGTACTTCTTCAACCTCTGTGCTGAGCAAATACTCCAAGAAGCTGAACTTTATGAAGAAGAATGGGGCATCTTGATTGGAGGAAGACTCATTAACAACTTGTGTTATGCAGATGACACAAATCTGCTTTCTGAAAGTGAAGAGTTGAAACATTTACAGATGAAGATCAAAGAACAAAGCCTTCAGTATGGATTATACCTCAACATCAACAAAATAGAAATCCTCACAACTGGGTCAGTAAGCAACTTCATGATAAATGGAGAAAAGATTGAGGTTGTCCAATATTTTGCTTTACTTGGTTCTACAATCAACATCTGTGGAAGCAGCAGTCAAGAAATCAAAAAACACTGCGTTGGGAAATGCTGTTGTAAAAAACCTCTTTCAAGCATTGAAAAGTAAATATGTCTCATTGAACACGAATGTGCTCCTGACTCATGCCATGGTATTTTCAGTTGCATAATATGGTTGTTAGAGCTAGACATTGAATAAGGGAGACAGGAAAAGAATTAATGCTTTTGAATTATGGTGCTGGAGACAAATATTGAATATACCATGGACTGCCAAAAGAACCAACAGATCTGTCTTTAATAAGTACACCCAGAATCTCCTTGGAAGCACAGATGGCTAGATTGCATCTGACATATTTTGGACACGTTGTCAGGAGGGACAAATCCCTGGAGAAGGACATCATGTTTGGGAGAACGGTGGGTCAACAAAAAAAGGAAGACCCTCAACAAGATGAATTGACACAGTGGCTGCAACAGTGAGCTTAAACATAAAAAGATCATGTACCTGGCACCAAATTGGGAAGTATTTTTCTCTGTTGTATATAGGATCACTATTAGTTGGACCTGACTGGATGGCACAGCAGCAACAATATTTTATAGAAAATGGCCCTTTAAAGGATCAGCTCTTTTAGCTGGGTGCAATAGTACATGCCTGTAATCCCAGCGACTTGGGCGGTGGAGGCAGGAGGATTGCAAATCTGAGACCAGAGGCAGTCTGTGTAACTTAGTGAGACCCTGTCTCAAAAAGTGAAAAAAAAGGGTGGGGGGGCTGGAGGTGCAGCTCAATGGTACAGCACTTGCAAAGCATGCAAGTGCAAGGCCCTGGGTTCAAATCCCTGTACTGTTTTACCATTTTTATTATTTTTACCATTTTCTATGCAATTTTTCTAATATTTTCTTTACATCTTCCTAACTTTAACAAAGAATACTGGATACAGCACATCCATGTTGGCTTTTACAATGTAGGGATGTGTATCCCTATGTGTATAGTTACGTGGTCCTGAGCTAGGAGAAATACCTGGTAAAAGGAAAGGTCATGAATTTGGAATTACAGTCTTCACCATGACCCCTGCTGCAGTCCCTGGGGTGTTCCTGAGGTTACCTCTGACTCTCTTTTAATGCGTTTCTAACACACAGTGAGCCAAGAAGCCAGATAATAAAGGTTATTAAAATTGTCTGTACACTCAGTGTAAACAGTCTCTAAGTGTGCATAAGAGAGTCTCCTGTTTCTTAGTCTATCCTTGTTAAAGCCTGGCCTTGTACAAGTTATTTTGTTGATTAGTTGCCTTTATCACTTAACTCCTGTTTTTGTGTTATATTCAGAATTTCTGAGGTTGGATAAGTGGCTTCTTAAAATGTGTGCCTTCTGTGCATTTAACATTTTATATACTGTTTTTGTTAACTATCTTTATGTGCAGTTCCAGTACATTTCAATTACATTGTTTCCTGATTAGCTTGTTAATTTCCCAAGGGCAAGAAGTCTTTGGCAGTTATTCATCTGCTAAATATATTTTAAAGCTACTACTATCTAAAAGGGCTGGGATTTAGCTCAGTTGGTAGAGCACTGCGCTGCAGTCTCTGAGGTCCCAAGTTCAATTCCCAGCACCACAAAAATGGGAGAAGGACCTGGTAATCCACTCCCAAGGCAATCCTGAAACAGTCAGCCATTGAAAACCCTATGAGGGTCGCTATGAGTCGGATACCGACTCGATGGCACCCAACAACAACAACTACAACTATCTAAAAAGTGGCTGGGATTTAACTCAGTTGGTAGAGCACCACTCTGCAGTCTCAGAGGTCCAGAATTCGATTCCCAGCACCACAAAAATGGGAGAAGGATGTGGCAATCCACTCCTGAGGCAATCCGGAAATAATAAACCATTGGAAACCCTATGAGGGTCCCTATGAGTCGGATATGACTCGATGGCACCTAACAACAACAGCAGCTATCTAAAAATGTTTGCAGCCATAGTACCCCGGAATCCCATCCTGCCTGATCTCGGAAGCTAAGCAGAGTCAGCCTAGTTAGTTCTTAGATGGGAGATTGCCTGGGAATACCAGTTGCTGCAGGCTAGGGAGAAGGATCCAGCAATCCACTTCTGAAACAATCTGCCATTGAAAACTCTATGAATAGCAGAGAAGCACTGACAATAGTGCCTGAAACGGCACAGTGTGGGAGTGTTTCATTCTGTTGTACATAGGGTTGCTATGAGTTGGATCTTGAAGGCACCTATTATAAACTATCTGGAAAGATCTGTGATAGAAACGAAGGTAAATGAGACATCATATATATGCATTGTTGTTAAGGTGCCATTGATTTGTAGCAATCCTATATGTGCAACAGAACAAAACACTCCCCAATACTGTGCCATGCTGGGCACTATGTCAGTGCTTCTCTGCTATTCATAGGGTTTTCAATGGATGATTGTTTAAAGATTGTTTTGGGAGTGGGCTGCCAGGTCCTTCTCCCAATTTTGTGGTGCTGGAGATCAACTCTATGGCCTCAGAGTGCACAGAGCAAGCACTCTACCAACTGAGCTAGACCCCAGCCCTATATACACATTTTCCAGGAATTAAAATGCAAATAGCCAATACAAAGTAAGATGGTAAGCATAAAAATTCAGAGTGCTTTGGGAATTCAAATGAGGGAAGAAACTGTATGCTTGTTGGTAGAACTGGTAAAGGCTTTGTGTAACCATGGCATTTGAGTTGGGTCTTGGTAGACTGGAAGAATCTTAGTGGGTAGTATTCTAGGCTTTGGGAATTCTAAGAATGGGAAGGAGGGAGACATACATGCATGTGTGTGTGGGATGTTGTCATGCTGAAGTTTTGAGAGCACTCAAAACATAGTACCTCTCTTCCCAGGTTGAGTTTGGAATAAGCGGATCAGTGAAACAAAGGAATGGCATATGGTGCCCACAATGTTACTTGTATTATTGATCAAAGCTAGGCTGAAGAAGTCAACTTTACATGACAGCCAGGTGAGGCTGAACTGTTCTTCACGGGCAACTTGCCCCAGGACAAGCTTCCAGGTTATGTGGGCTGTCAGTGAGTCCCTGAGTTCTCCAACTTTTGACATTTCCAATTTTAAAACTCAAGATTGTTGGACAAAAATGAATAGTAAATGGTGCTTAAAAGTGAATTTATTATTTTAAAATAATGTAGTTTATTTAAGACCACCCTTCTTTCTCTTAAAAAACACTATATGATAAGGTGACTGGACATAATAACTTAAAGCTAATTACAATTACTTTCCATGATATACTATATGATAAGGTGACTGGACATAATAACTTAAAGCTAATTACAATTACTTTCCATGAAAATTCATTGATGATCTCTATATTACATTGCGCAAGTCAGGCGCATCGGGCTGGGGTTTAGCTCAGTTGGTAGACCACTGCTCTGTGCTCTCTGAGGCCCTGGGTTCAATTCCCAGCACCACAAAAACGGAAGAAGGACCTGGTAATCCACCCCTGAAACAATCTGGAAACAACTAGCCATTGAAAATCCTATTATGGTTGCTATGAGTACAACCTGACTCAAGGGCGCCTAACAACATTCAAGTGCATCATGACTTGAACTTGAAAGCCCTGGCCTGCTTTAACTTTGAAGGTTCTAAATTTTAAAATGAAAGATGCACTCTTTATAAAGCTCTCCAGTTCTGCACTGGAGCACTTAATCATGGCAGACAGACAACTGGCTTCACCAGGAGGAATCTGGCTGCTGGTATCTGGGGCCCACTTAGAGGGTAGGGGTTAGGCATGGGTCCACTTGGCCTGGGTCACCAAAGGGGGCAGTAGAGCCTAGTGGCTGAGAGTGGTGAAAATCAGCCACACTGAACATTTGGATGTACTTTTAAAGTGCCACACACGGAAGAGAAAATGAGTGTTAAAGGAAGACATGGTCAGGGAGGAGTGAGGGAGGGCTTCTGGGGCTAAAAGTCCCTGACTAAGGCTAGTTTAGGATAAACCTGAATTTCCCAACCCAATATGCTCACAGTATTCCTGCAGACAACCCTTACAAATTCAGTACTTCATTGTACGCTGCCTCCTCTGGAAAATTTTGTCATGGCTGCAGCTTTGGGTCCCAGCTATATTTGACATACTCAGCCCAGATTCCTAATATTGTACAAATATTCACAAAAAATAATTGGCAACTGCTCAGTGTGTACAGACCATTGGCCATTTTCCATAATTCTCACCACAATCCTGCAAAGGTCCACATTAGCATCCTTTCCACTTTCCAGACAGGGAAACAGAGGCTCAAAGACAGTAGCAGACCTGTTTGAATGGGTACAGAACTTTGGGCTATCTGCCTCAGACACTGCCCTTCTGGCATTTTCTACAAGATGAGATTAGTGGGTAAGTGCCTACTCTGATAGGAAAGGAGCAGAGAAAGGTTGGCTGTAGAGTGTGGGTTTGTGTGGTTATTCGTGGGGTCATTTCTTGGGCTACATAGGACTTTAAGCGTGAGTGCTATATGAGTTGAGGTGTGAGTTCTATGACTATTTCTGGGTCAGTTCTTTGGGTGTGTCTGTGTGTAGTAGTAGTCTCTGAGGCATGTGAATATGTGGGCTGGAGCTCTGGTGGAGGCAAATGGGCTTGGATTTGGAGCATAATTGTATGTGTGTCTTCCTGTATGTTCATGAGCTTGAGAGTGCAAATCTGTTGGGGCGATGGGTGGAGGATGTCAATCTCTGGTGTGTATGCCAAAAGAGGGTGAGTTGCTGGATTGTGTGTCCGTGTACAAGTGTAAGTAGTGTGAGCGTGTACACGAGAGTGAGTGGGGGAGGGGCCAGTCCCCGGCTATGGGTGTGAGTGTGACCGCCGACTGGCCCGCCCCGCCCTCCGCTGCAGGTGGGCCGGGTCCCTCGCTGGGCCCGTAGCGCTCGCAGCTCTTGGCTCGAGGCCGCGTTGGGCTCGCAGGGCTGGGCTGGGGCTGCGGGGCGGTGCCGGGACAGGAAGCGGAAAGCAGCAGTGCAGCGGCAGCGGCGGCGGGGCTCTGCCTCTACAGGAGCCCAGCGCAGGCCGCGGAGCCGGGTCGCTGTGAGCGGACGCCGAGGGCCGCGGAGCCCAGCCGGCGGCGCGGAGGTGAGTCCACCCAAAGGCCGAGCCCTCGCCCCTGCGGCCCCCGCGGACCTCCGTGGGAGTCACCCGCCCCGACTCCCTGCGCCCCTGCTCCCCCTCCACACTCCCACCGCAGGACGCAGATCGCAGTGCGCGGCCTCCCGCCTTTTGGGGAGACCCCCGGGGCCCCTGCAGTCCGCAGCGAGCCGTGCTTCCTGGGACCCCACTCCTCCCATCCCTGCGCCGGGCGCTCGCCTGCCTTCCTAGCTTTGCTTTCTCCGCTGCACCCCACAGCCTCTGCTCCCAGTGTTGCCTGTTCATACCGTGGGCACCCCCTTCTCCCCAGGCTGGCTTTTGGGGTACGCCCCTTGGGTGCGCGTGCCGGGGCGCTGCGGGTCGGCCGCCAGGGAGTGGCCGAGCGTTGGTGGCGGCTCCCGGCGGCGGTGCGGGCCGTGCGGGGTGGGGGCCGGGTGTGCCCCGTGATTCCCAGCCCGCCCCCGGTCTCCCCTCGACTACTTGCCAGGGCCGGTGGGTTACCTGGCCCATCACCAGGCACCAGGACTGAGCTGGCTTATGTCTTACACCTCGGTTACAAAACTGAGCCGGTGCTGGAGGCTTGAGGGGCGCGTCCGGTTGCGCATGGGAGAGCGCAACAGGCAGGTAGGAGTTTACTTTCAAAAACGCCGGGGTGGAGCCGAGGCGTGCAGCGAAGCTCTGCCCAGATGTCCCTCCCTGGGAAATCTCACCGCGCCGGGGCAGCCTTTGCCACTGGCAGGAACTCATTTCCTCCTGCAGTCTTTGAACTGCCCCACGTAATGCGCGCAGAGAAGTATGAAGCTTTATAAAAATTTAAACGCGTCGGTGGTTGGAGGCAGGAGTGGGGCGGAGCCGCGGCCGGGAGGCTTGGTGATGAGCTGATGAGACTTGGAGCCCAGAAATCTGTTGCTCAGCTTTCATTTCTCCAAACCAGGGGTAATGACCACTCCGCCAAGGTGAACTCGTTTCGATGCTCAAGGGGTGGTGTTAGGACGCTTTATTACGAGTGTGTGCCTGGCACGTGGGTTATGTTGTAACCCTTTTGAGGGGGCTGTGGTTGGAAATGCAGGTATTTTTAGACACTTATTTCCAAACCTGGCAAGCTGTAAAGAATCTGGCATTTTCACCGACATGTTTATAAATTTTACAGAGTTGCTGAAACATATTATAACTTGTGTCACCAATCAACAATGATAATAATTAGCATTCTCCTTCCAGTGGGTGGGTTGTTTGATTACACAGTTCCTAAGCTCTTTAAGTGAGATGGCAGAAACTGTCTGAATCCAGGGAGACATAATTAGCCATT
The DNA here is from genome assembly GCA_007922755.1 of Pedetes capensis. Lineage (NCBI taxonomy): Eukaryota > Metazoa > Chordata > Mammalia > Rodentia > Pedetidae > Pedetes > Pedetes capensis. Next base: position 23,351 of record VMDO01002257.1, read on the forward strand.
TTATGTAACCACTAATTAGAGTTTTTAGAGTTGAATTAAATCAATGTGATCTAGTTGGGGGCTTTGATTTGTGGAAGGAAACTTTTATTCTGCAGTTCAAAGAAGTAACACACTTCGCCTATCCGTGAACATTAAGCATTTCCAAACGTTGGTGACTCTCGATGTGATTAGTGAAAACACCCAGTATGAAATTTTCACTGTTAACAATGTTGGCAGCGTGACTTGTTTGAAACTTAATTTGTGAGTAAAATGGGAGAATTTTAAGATTGGCATATTTGTAAGGCCTGTGTGCCAAGTAGTACATTTTTATTGGCTTATGTATTGAGCAATAAGACAAAACCGTAAAGGAAATATAAAGTTTTCCTATCACACAATAATCCCATGTCACCCTTGTCTGTTGAAGAATTTATGTGTCTTTTATCACCCTCCTATGTACATAGAGACACACCCTGTTTGCTACCCCAGACTTCAGCTGCTGTTTGAGTTGGATGATCCCTTATCATTAACTAGAGGTCTCTCTCTTTGGACTGGGGACTTCTTAGGAGCTAGAACTGTTTCAGATTTCTTTTCTCCTGAATTCCCTAGTGCTTGGGATACTGAACCACTGAGTAGGAGTTGAAGTTACAGAATTCTTTGTGAGGTTTTATGTGGCTTGGAACAATTTATGATTGTTTTGTACCCCTCCCTATGTAAATTAACAATTCTGATAATTGCCACATTGCTAAAAATTTTTCATAGTTAAGAGCACAGGTTCTGGAATTGGTCTAAGTTTAAGCCCTGGCTGGAACAATTAACCATGTATGTGACCTTGGTTTCCTTAACTGTCCCGTGAAATTAACATTTTAAAGGCTTGTTCTAAGGATTGAGATATTACATGCAAATGATTTAACACAATCTAACAAACAGCAAGCACTTGATAACTGTAAGCTGTTTGCCTGTTATTGCCATCATCTCTCTGTGAAGTGACCTAGCTGTGACTAGGGGCCCTGCTCTCTTGGCAGGTGATTTGGGCATGGTGCTCTGCTGTTTTCCACATGGAGGACAAGATTAGGTGTCTGTGACTGAGCTTTTCCTGTAACAGTCTTGGTCTCTCTGAAGAAGAAGTGCCCTCATGTTCTGTTGCTGTCAATCTCTTCTGAGTCCTTCCGAATCCCACTTTCTGGACAACAGTCTTGGACCTAGCAGCTGGGGATTTACAGAGAAGGTAGTGCTCATGAACTCTATTTTTCTGAAGCTTAAAAATCTGACAGAGGACAAGGGATGGCACCTTAGAACCCCAGAAACCTTAACCCTTCACGGCTCTTCAGCAGTCTACATCCAGCTGCTGGAGGCGTTCAGAGGTAATTAATGACTCAAGCCCAGAGCAGTTATTCTGGGAAAGTGAGTTGAGATGATTGGCAAGATAAGAAAATAAGGTCGACATTCTCTTCCTTGTGAGTAGGGGCTCAGAATCATTCATTTGTAAGAGCTCTGTTGCTGTAAAAGAATCATTGGGTTTGTCACAGAGTGCCTCGAGCCCTGCACGTCTTCACATCAGTGACCTGGATGATGTTTTATGCTTTGTAGACTACAAATACAGCAAAATGTCTTGTAGGTCTTGTCATGCTTCTCACACTCTCCCAACCAACCCTGTGACCCTCCAAATAAACACACACAGTGTTCTCTAATCTCGCTGGCATTTGCTTCCAACCTGAGGAATGGTAAATGGAAGCCTGCAAGGGGCAGAATGGAAATTATCAAATTACTTAGCTGTGGTTAATAATAGTTATTAAAAATGGACTAGCTTAGACCAAAACAGTAAACCTCAGTCCAGTAAAAGTGATACATAAGTCGTGTGCCATACCAAGGTATTCTTCCTAACTGGAGGAATCTCACTGTCCAGACCAGTAATAATGATTGAAAGTTGTGCTAGGCTGTTTTCTAAGTGATTTTTATGAATTGTCTCATTTAATACTACAAGCCTATAAGTGTTACAGTTTGGATCCTGAACATCTCCTAAAGGCCCATGTGTTGAAGGTCCCCAGCCATTGTACGATTGGGAGGTGGTAGAACCTTTAGTGGGTGGGGCCTAATAGAAGGAAGTTAAGTCATTGAGGGGCATCCCTTCGGAAATGATATGGAGATCCTGGCCCCTTCCCCCTTTTCTCTCTCTTTGCATCGGGGCTACTGTGAAGTGAATAATTCTGTGCCATGTCCTCTTACTATGTGACATCCTGGACACCCAAAAGCCCAAAACAATAAGGCCCACCAGCCATGGACTGAAACCTCTGAAACTGTGAGTCAAAATAAACCTTTTCTCCTTTTAAATTGATTATCTCAGGTATTTTGTTAAAATGACACAATGCTGACTAATGCAGTAAGTAAATGAAAGTACTTTTGTTAGGATTTGAATAGTGACGGTCTAACTCCAGGACCTGTGATCATATGCTTCTCTTCTCTAGAAGAAAAGTTGACCTGAAATAAAATTTTTTAACTTGTCATTTTCCCCTCACATGACATTAAATTAAAAGTGGGTACTTGAAGAAAGATATTAGCTTCAAGATATAATGTAGATAATGGAATAAACCCTTTACTACTATGTGTAGTAAAAATCGAATATTCAGAATAATGTACATAGTACCTACAAACACAATTTCACCACTTTCCATTGGGAATGCCATCCACTCAGAGGGAGCAGGACTACTTCTTAAATTTGGTGTGTGTCTTTATCCCCTTGCACAGTAACTGACTTTCTTTTTTTTCCCTCTTTATTGGTAAACGTTGGTGGGATACAGAGTAGTACAGCATTTGTTTTTCCTATTATGCAACTATTACATACTTTTGGGTACACTTTTACCAACTTAAGAGGTTTATGGAACCTTTTGATTAATATGTAGTAAAATTCATATGCATATTTGGGTTATGCTCCTCTATTTTTCCCATGTACTCATGAAGTTGCATCGTTTACATTGAGATTATCATCTCCCCCTTTATCCCTCTGCATTGTTTCTTCTCCCCATCCCACCTTCCACAATCTTCGCTTTCCTTTTCTAGTTCCCTTCCTCCTCCTTTCTAGTCTTTATGTTATCCCTTCTTTGCTATTGCACAGTAACTTTCTACCTTCCTGACCACAGCCCCCTTCATTACTTAATATCACTAGGCAGAGCTTTTGATGTTTTTATAACTTCCTTCTCATGAAGATTAGCTTTTGTTTATCATTGTCATTACCATAACCTATTATTTCCCTGGTATGATTTTCTGGGCACTGTTTTTCTTTTAAGTAGGAGTCAGGTGTATTTCATATGAGGGAATATGACTTTAGGGGAAGATTTTATTTGAAGCCACTGCACTTCACTTTGCTTTTAATAAAGTATGATAAAAGAGGTTCTTTCTGATGTTTTTGCTTAGGAATTCTAGAATTTGAGAGGCTGCTACTCGGACAAAAGTCCCCCATGCACCCACCTCCATGGTGTTCCCCAGTGCTGTTCTCGCGATGTGGTGTGATGAACTACTGCCCTCGCCTGAGATTTGTCTCCAGCCCTGACCTGAGCAGGGTGCTCTTGGATACCAGCTGAAGCAGGCTGCTGCTCATCTTTGTTTAGCACATTTGGAATATAAACTCTGCTGCTGAATGAGCTGCTGTGTGAACCCGTGATGGCTCCACTCTGAAGAGTTCTGGCATCACTGTTGTATCTACTCTCTGCAGGTTTCTTCCAGGTTGAGTGCATGCCTGCCTGTCCTGAGATCTGCTGCCTAGCCTTCCTTCATTCAACAGACATTTATGGGGTATACACTGTGTTCTAGGGTCTGGAGAGATAGTAAAGGAAGTGGTCTCTGCCCCTGTGGATCTCACTTCCTATACAGCAGCCTGATGTTAAGCAGCCACACAAGTGAATGTATAACTGGAGATTAGGATGGGAAGAATGTGGGTGTTGAGATGGGCCTGATTTTGACTAAAGGACCAGAAAGGCCTCTCCAAAGAAGCAAAACAGAGAGTGTGAAGAGTGAGTACCAGCAGATAAACTGGGCTCAGCCTGAGGCCAGTAAGACCCTGGTGCGTTGGTGGAACCAGAACAGTAGGTGGGATATTGCAGATTGAATGAAAGATTTTGTATTTTATTGAAAGTTCACAGGGATTCCATGGAGGGGTTTTAAGCAGGGAAATGATGACTATATTATAATTTAAAAGGTCATTCTGGCTCCTGCGCAGCTTGGGCCAGACATAATCCAGGTCATGCCAGGTGTCAGTGTGATAGACAGTTGCAAGTTTTAGGATCCATATTTATACCTTTACCATCCCACATCCCTGCTACCCAGGGAAGTGGATTCCTTTTCATTATGCAGTTATCTTTACTGATAAGAGATCTCTTTTGACCTTGTCCTGAGCTTTGTAACTTCGTTGTGCATACAGGAGAATTATCATCTAAATACATCCTTCATGATATGCATGAGATGTGCTTCTCTGTTAACTTGATCAAAGCTCTCACCTGGGCTTGTGCCCTTTTTAAAAATGAGTTAACTCTGGACTTTATTAGTTTGCTTCCTGTTGCTTCTCCTGAATCCTTACTCAGATCTTAGATGGTATAAGAGTTGGTAACCATGGTAGAAATAATGGTTTAGAAGGGCTGGCTCTGTGTCACCTGGATCAGGTGAGAAAACCCAGAGCTATTGCTCTAGCTTGGCCCTGTGTTGCTGTGAGCTAGGAAGATGAGGGGAGAACCTGTGGACAGGCAGAGCTGGTGGGGTGTATGGGATGAAGGGGAGAGAGTATTGAAAATGGCATAGGGCTGGATGGTACTGTTGTGCTGGAGGATGCTGGAAAGACTAGGCCAGGACAGGAGAGAGCAACTGTTGGTGGGGGTAAAAAGTGGTAATGATAATCTCAAGTGGAGCAAGAGCTGTTTGAGCAGGAAAGATGCCCTTGGCTGTATTCTTCAGTAAGTATTTGGTACCCTTTATCTTCATAGTATCTTGGGGTTAGGAAAGCCATAGCTTCTGTCTCCAAGGAGTTTATTGTATAGTAAATCCATAGATGGAGAAGAATAACAGGGCATGTTTTGAGTGTCAAGGGGTAACTTGATGGTAGAGACAGAGGAAGTGTTGGAGAAGAAATGAAGTCACAAGTGGCCAGCCAGCAGCAGGGCCTGTGAGGGTAGGCGGTGTGCCTTTGTCATGTCTGTGCCCCTAGCATTGATGAGCAGGATCTCTCATGGCTACTCATTAAATATGGAGGTAAATATGAAACAATCAATAGAGTAAGAAGAACTTGGGGAAGGAAGACTAGGATGTGACTTTTGGATTTGGCTCATTAGGAATCTTAAGAGTTGTTTCAGTGGGGAGTTGAAGATGGAGGATTTGGTGACAATAGAGAGAGGGAGAGGGAGAGAGAGAATAAATGAATATGACAGCATGTACATATCTCTCTATGCTAATTATAGGCAGGAATTATGGGAGAGAAACTGGGCAAAAGTGGTTGGTAAAGGTAGGAAAAACCTCTCCCTAGAACTGGGGTCCCCAATTCCCTGGCTGGTGCTGGTGTGAGCATGGGGTGGAGTGAGCAGGGTGGGGGAGTGATGGAAACTTCATCTGCATTTACACTTGAATCATCCCACCCTGCCCCTCCATCTATGGAAGAATTGTCTTCCATGAAACTAGTGCCTGATGCCAAAAAAGTTAAGGAATGCTGCCCTAGGGAACTTGGGGGCTATGATTTCACTTGAGGGACATGCCTACAGTTGCCTTAATGGATGGTCCAGGTTTTAATGGGGACAAAGAATGATGACCTTTGGAGTAGGGGGAAAGGAAAGGAACTTGGGTTCTATGTGCTGGAGATTTTACTTCAGAAGTCTAATTTAATCCTCACAAGGTGCCTGGAAGGAGAATATTCAATGACCTCATTTTGCTGGGAATTACTTGTAGGGTGGAGTGCAAGCTCAGAGGTATCTGCTGGGAGTATTCACAGCTGGGAAGTGTAGACAGGATCAGTCCTGGTGTGTAGGGCCTGGGTTACTTGCCTCTGAGCCACCTCTCAGCATTTAGTAAGAAATAGCTAGACATTGAGATGAAGTAGGAAATCAAGAGTTATGGAATAGAAGGCAGAGACAATGCTTGGAGCTGTGAAGGGTTAATTATGAAGCTAGAAAAGTGCAGTCAGTTTTCTGGGAGAAGGAGCCAAATGTTGGAGCCTGCAGGTCCACAGAGAGCAGGGCCCAGCGCTCTCAGGGATGGAGTCTTGGTTCACGCTGGGCTCTCATCCTGGCTGTACCTCCTAGGTTGATTGTCTGCCAAGTATAAAGCAGCAGAGCCTGGCGCGGGAGGAAGTGAGGCTCCTAACTTGCTGAAAGCTCATTGACATTGCTAGTGAAAATGGTGGGAGACAACAAAGAGAAAAAAGATGAGCCAGCTCTTCACTTCTTCCAGGAAAGTAGAGTTCAGTCCAGGAGCCAAACTAACAATTTTTAAAATGCCTGCTGTGTTTCACATTTTATCTTTACAGTAGCCCCCCACATAGTTGCCTTGTTTCCCCTTTACCCAGGCAGGAAACCTGTGGCTCCAAGATTAAACTGCCTCGCCAAGGTACACAGCTGGTTAGTGAGCCTGTGCCCAGCTCTGCCTGCAGCAGGTGAGCCCACAGGTGCTGACTCTGCCCTGCCACTTTCCAGGTTTTTTTGCTCACTGAGAAAGACAGGGAGAACGTGAGTTGTGGGCTTACCAAAGGGAGGCTGATGGCCACCCACTTTCACTTACGCAGTGCATCTGGAGCTTGTTCTGGGTGCTGTCACTGCTGTGAGCTCATTTGGTCGCACGGCAGTCCTGAAAGTCACATTTCACAAATGCAGCTTCAGAGAGTTTTAATCATCTAGCTGAGATCCCACAGCTAGGAAGTGAGTAAAATCTAGGAAGGGAACCCAGCTCCGGATGCTCTGTCCGCTTATATCTTCCCATCAGTGCTGGGAGGCTGGTGGCTGGTTGATTGATCTCTAACTAACAGATGAGCAAACTGAGGCTCAAGAAGGCAAGTGGCTCATCCCAGATTGCACTAGATGGTGGCTGAGCTCAGGCTGCAACCTACCTTCCCCAGACCTAGCCTTGGGCTCTTGATGGCAGTTGTTGTTGTTAGGTGCTATTGAGTCGGTATCCGACTCATAGCGACCCTATGTACAACAGGCGAAACACTATTGTCAGTGCTTCTTTGATGTTCCTAGGGTTTTCAGTGGCAAATTGATTTTTGGGCGTGGGTTGCCAGGTCCGTCTCTTAACTTGATGGCAGAGGAGTGAAATGAGGAATTGGGACATCAGGACAAGGAAGGCTAGCCCTGGGTGGCAGACCTTGGAAGCAAAAGTTTGTCACTTCCAGGTAGAATGGACGAATGATTAGGGCAGACTTGCCCTCCTGTTTTTGAAGCGCTGGGGGCTTGTGTGTGTGTGGTGATGAGGTGCACAGGCCCAGGGAGTGAGTGCCCCAGCATGCCTCATTCCCTCCAGCTCTGGTTGTTGCTGGAGTTGGGGAGCCTGGGCCCCTCCCAGCAGGGGCAGGGTATGGCATTTGCAGCTCTTTTGTTTTTTCTTCACACTTATCTCATTGGCTCTGTTTGCAGTTTCAGGTTCCAGGAGCCTGGAAGGAGGAACCCTGTTGGGCAGAGACCAGCTCTGGGTGAGGGGTGCAGAGAGAGACAGAGCTTCAGATCTGTTCTCTAGAAGTAAAGGTTTAGCGTGTAGGAGCTCAGGAATGTACTTGGAAATGTTTCCAATTTGTTTTTATTGCAAAGCAATATCTGAGGAAAGTGCGAGGAAGGACCCAGGAGCCTGCAACCAATAAATCACCTGCTTTCATCTTCTGCTGTCCCTTTTTAATCCCTGCCCTTGTATACGCTATTTTATGACTGTGACTGTAGCATAGATTCAGCGTGCATCTACGATCCTATATCTGCTTTTAAAACTTATCATTCTGTCATACAAACTCCATTCTTCATAATTACACTCTTGTACAGATAAGTGATATTTCTTATTTTCCTTATCTTTTCCTTGGTTCTGGGGGCATTTACATGGTTTCTAGATTTTTAATACTGTAGTTGGTGAGGTAATGGATTTTGTTGAAGAATTCTTGACAATAAATTCTTAGGAATTTGGGTTGGTTTTTAAAGAAAATGAAAAAAAAAATTTTTTTAAATGGCTTTTGGAAATGATGGCCAAATCCCTTCAAAGCTACTTCCCTGGATATCCTTTTTCTAACCAGCAAACTGGCAGTGGGGGTTTGGGCACTATTTTAGGGTGGCTGGCATGGGAAGCCCTTCCTACAGCCGAAGCCAGTGAGGATGAGGCTGTGCTCAAGAAGTGTGCGGGTGCCCAGGTCTCTCCCACTGCCTGTCTCCCTGCTGTTGGGGTATGGATTGCTCAGCATCCGTCTTGTCTCTCAGACACCTGGGAAGATTGTTCCTGAGTGAGTGGAGCATTTGGTTGATGCTTTACCCTTGTTCCTTTGTTCCATGACAGAGACCTCAGAAAGGAGGTGGCTGCTGTGAGTTATCCTTCAGGCCTGTTAAGATGGGCTTCGAAGATTAATCTCTCTTCTTCCCCCTTTTCCTAGAGTTTGGTCCCATTGAAGGGTGGCTTCTCAGATTCCCAGACTCCTTGAGGCTTTCGGAGCAAGTAGTTGAAACTCTACCTCAAAGGAGAAACAGCGCCTGCTCCTTCACCAAGAAGAAGCCTTCCACTGCTATGGATACCGAGTCCACATATTCTGGATATTCATACTATTCAAGTCATTCCAAGAAATCTCACAGACAAGGGTATGTAAGCTATTGATTGTTTCACTTTTCCATTTGCAGACACTACAGGTTGGTGGTGCTTTCCAGACTGAATTTTCAAACAGCCGGCTTGCAGAGCTGTGTTAGTGCTGAGGTTCACTCCACTGGTACAAGCTGAGGTGTAAGAGCAACTGACATGTGTCAGGAGTAAACCAGTTTACATTTTATAGCTACTGTTAGAGTTGATGACCTTAATTTCTCACAATTAGGTTTAAATTAAAGTTTCCCCTGCAGTGGAAGTGTTTTTCATTTCTAAGCACTTCTCATAGATATCATTTCTCCCAAAGCTTTACCAATAATGTGAATAAAAGTTAAAAAACAAGGGTTAATTTGTTGTTTTTCACCTAAAGCTGCTGATTCACTGTCCATTATGCATTTGCCTCCAGGCTTGTGCACAAAACAGTGTGATTGGCCTGGCACCCAATTTATTTGACTACTCTTCCACACTGAACAAGCCTGGGTTTTGAAAATGGTGTCCAGGGTGATGGGGCCAGATTCCCCCTCCTCTGCAGACTGAACAGGTCTGTACTGGCATTCGTAGTGCCTAGTGTGTTGCTGAGCTGCAGCTTGCTTGCTGAGTAGAGGAATGAGTGAAGAGATGAATGAATAAACAAGTGGTATTGTAGAGGATAAGAGTGCAGCTGGTGAAAATGCAGTGCTGTCACTTAACCTATTTATCTGTAAAATGGCTACCACCACCCGCTCCTTACAGGGTTGTTGAGATGATTGAATGAGATTATATATACAAGCATTTAACCCAGCACATAGTAGGAAGTCACTAATCAGTGGCTGTGTTAATGCTATTAATGGTCTTTACATTTCAGCACATGGTACCAGCTGACCCCAGCCTGAGTGCCCACCTGGGGCCATAGCTCTGAGCTGCCATGCAAATCCTGGCATTTGTTTCTCTCACTGAGCAGTTCCCCATACAAGCAGCTGCATGCAGAGTGAGATTCTGCTTTCTAAAAACACGATAAGATGTATACATCTAATTTACTTATTTACTTATTCATGGATGTACATACATAGGAGGTTGGGAAGTGATTTCTCTAAGCCACAGGAGTGGTCACTCTCAGGGACGGGCTCAGTGGCAGTGACTGATGGGAACTTTCATTTTTACTTTATCTTTCTGTACTCATACAAGGTTTTACAAGTGTGTATTTTGTGGTTTTTTTGAACAAGTGAAATGGACTAAGAGAGACTGAAGGGAAGGTTTTCAAAGATTATTTGATGATATGAGAAAACATTCATGAGACAATGTTATTAAAAAGGGGGTTCAAAATGTACTTTATAATTAGTTTTATATGCATATGATGAGAGGAATGTTAACATTGCAATACCTGTCTCTGAGTGTAGGATTATGGTTGGCACTTTTTAAAAAAACTTTCATTATTAGCCTGCCATGGTGGCACATGCCTATAATTCCTGTCAGGAAGCTAAGGCAGGAGGATCAAGAGTTCAAAGCCAGCCTGGGCTGTATAATCAGTTCAAGGTAAACCTGAGGTGCATACTGAGACCTTATCTTAAAAAACAAAAAAGTAAAGCTTTCCTTATTTTCTGAATGTTCACATATTGCTCTCACAGTCATAGAAATGTAACTTCTTGTGCTGGAGCCCAGGTCGGCCTCTGCAGTCAGGATGCAAAGCAAAGGTGCTCAGGTGTGGGTGCTGCAGGGGTGGGATGGGGGAGGCTCCAGTGACATGCTCTGAGACAGTCAGAACCCTCTAGTCTCAAAAATAATCACAGATTCCAAGCAGTGGGTGAACTTACCAGATTTGTTATAAAATACCAGAAACAGCTGTTTTCAAATAGCAGCTCTTGGGCCATAACTAGAAAAAGCAATTCGCTTGTCAATGTGCCAGGCTTCCCTCTTCCACACTGCAACAACCGTAGTAGGAATCTGGGGTTCTCTTGGAGCTTGGGAGTGAGGAGGCAGATGACTTGCTGGATTCTGAGTAGAAGCCAGCTCTAGCCTCCTTTATCTATGCTCAGACCCGACTTCCACCCTTCAGGGACCATTGCTGCTGGCTGCTGTTTCCTTAGGCCTCTGGAGTCCCCGGAAATTGATACTCCATTGCTGTTGTGGGAACTTTAAGAGACTATAACTTTCAATTAAAACAATATACAGAACTCTTAGTGCTTTCTCAGGCTCATGTGGAAAGCACTTGGCAAAAGTGAATACAAGCTGAGGCTTTTAATCAATTAATCAAGGAATGTTACCTGGTGCCTACGCCAAGAGAAGCTGAGTGAGGGGATATGAGCATCAGGGATTTGTAGGTGCACTCTGTGGGTTCTCTAAAAACACCACCATCACCCTGTGGGGGAGCTATCTGATGGAAGACCGTGTAAGTCATAGGAATGGTGGAGTGAAGTTTATAATGTGCAAATAGGATGTGCTGTGGAGTGCTTTTGCTAGGTCACAAAGGATGTTAAGCAGTAATAGAACCCTCCACCGGCAAGAGGGCAGACCCTAGAGGCAGCCTGGGGCATTTACTGTGTCCGGGAGTACACCGTGCAGGCTGCTCTCCTTGCCGATTTGTAGGGAATGTGATGGAAGATGAGGAACACGGAGGGACCTCGCTTTTTAGTAATTTTAGCACGGCTGCAACTCAGAGGAATAATGAAGTGCCCAAACTTGATATGCCTGATGACATCGTGATCATCTTGGAGGAATGGCCAGCTTCCAAGCAGATGACAGGCGATTCTTGCCTAACAAAGAGGCTGGTGGCCTGGTTTTGTGATGCCTTCGGTCTCCAGAGAGTGTCCAGTTAACTTGGTGGGAACGCGGTGCAGACTTCAGCCAACCTCACCTCACCTGTGGCTCTGGAGCACAGGTTTCCTGATTTAAATACAGCAGCTGTGGGTAACATTTGCCGCCACTTGGGGAGTGCCTGCTAGGCCCCTCATAGCTGTCGTTGCCCAATGGTGGGAGGCAGTAAACCAGTTTTACAGTTGGCAAAACTGAGGCACAGAGAACAAATATTGTTGGCTGATGGTACATGGTTAGTAGATGGCCTGGGTGGGTCGGAGTCTTGGTGGTCCTTTGGAAAGGAAATGCCACTTTTGAAAGGAAAAAGAAGAGTAACTCATATGACTAATGTACTAACAAGCACATTGTCCAAAAGGGCTGTCTGGGTGCTGGAGGATTCTGAGTCTGCTTCAGCACCACAGTGCCCTGTAGCCAGCCCCCCAATTCAATTTGGCCCAGAGGAAGCAGCCAGCCAGGCCCAGTGGTTAGCAGAGAAAGGACAGGTAGTGGGTGGTGGTAGAGAAGGAAAGGGAGGAGTAACCGGTGGGACTGGCTTTCCCCAAATAGAAGCAGACAAACAACAGAAATAGGACTAAATAAATAATCTTCCCAGGAAATGCTGACTGTAAGCGGGAACAGTAGGGGATTTCAGGGATTCTGCCTAGAGTCAGGGGTTACAGCAGCCTGCAGTGACTCAGCTCCAAAATTGCCTGCGGAGGAGCTGGGTGCGCACACATAGGTGAAGACACATGTAAGGGCTTCCCGCATGCTGTCACTTGTCCTTGCCACCCTCTCGTGCACATGCACATACACACACAAATAGACTTATCTTTGCTTATAGGGGCAGATGATTCATGGGGACAGGTTCAGAGATAAAGATACAGAGATTCCTATGGTTGACACATCTGGCCAGCAAAGGCACACAGATGATCCTGAGACTTAGGCAGAGTTGGAAAAACTCAAGCGTATGCATGCTTGTAACACTGCATTCACTGGTTTAGTAGACTATTTACACCTATGGTCTCCTGTTTCTGTACTCTTAGACACATGGACCAGTTGTCTTTATCATTAGGGAACCCTCTACAAAGGATGGCCTGCAGCTGTAGCCCTGTGGCTTCCGATCCCGTCAGATCTCGGAAGCTAAGCAGGGTCGGGCCTGGTTAGTACCTGGATGGGAGACCACCTGGGAACACCAGAAGCTGTAGGCTTGGGAGAAGGACCTGGCAACCCCCTCCCAAAAATCAATCTGCCATTGAAAACCCTATGAACAGCAGAGAAGCACTGACAATAGTGTTTCCCGGTTGTACAGAGGGTCGCTATGAGTCAGATACCGACTCGATGGCACCTAACAACAACAACAACAACAACTACAAAGGATACTGAGTAGCCGCAGATGTTCCCTGGAGTTACAGCATCTGGAGTGATAGGCATGAGTGTTGGGTAGATACTGCAGTGAGATGGCCACACTGTGACTTGTAGTTCTGCAAACCAGAAAGCACTGGATGGTCAGCAGTATTTTTGCTAGGTGTCACTCTTAAGTCCTGGCTTGGCTCAGAGACCTGCCTGGAGCAGTGATGGAAGAACAGTGGTTTCTGTAAAAGCTGTGTGGCAGGTCTTGTTCCCTCCATAACAAGACCAGTATGATGCGAAGCTCACCTGGCCCAGTGCTGGTGCAAGATGATTGACAGGCCCTACATTTCCCCTCACTTATATGTGGAAGGCTCTTGGCTCTGGGCTGCCCTCAGTCATGACTGCCTACCGTCCTGCACCCGCTTCATACTATTTTAATAAAGAAGCCCTGAGCGTTGAAACAGTGCACAGCTGAGCACACATTCATGGCTCCCATTACTGAGCCCCTGCATTTCACAGAGCATTTCACACATAGGCAGATGTGTGAGCAATTATTCCAACAACCCTCTCCCCAGGAACAGTTGAGTAGGAGTGTCTTGGGGAGCATTTCCTAACCACTTGCATCCTGATCACCTGGGGTGCTGGTGGGAACTGTACTTTCCTGTGTCTCCCTGCCACACAAATTCTTTGAGAGTGGGACCAACCAATATATATACACGCCACATGCGTGCACACGTGCACATGCATGTACACACACACACAGAACAGTTTGCACCTTGGTGTTTGGGAAGCACTGGTTTAGGGTTTCAGACTCTGGAGGACAAGCAGCCTCCCTTAGGTTATCAGATAAGAGTTCTTATCTAGTTTACCTTGGATATTACCAGGGGAGTTGTGAGACAGTTGTTCCCAAGGGGAGCTCTTGGGCCCTTTAAGAGCCAGCCTGGGTGGATTGGGGGTTGGGAGTCAAGACTGGTGGAAAGAGGCTGTTTTCAGCCCTGGGTAGTTCCTACCTGCTTTCTGTCCTGGTAATATTCAGGAACCAGGAACTGGCACTTACCAAAAGATTCTGATTTCCAGTGGAATTTGTGCTGTCACCGGATTTGACCTGTGGAACTTATGAATAGAGAGGAGGGTTAGGTAAGCATGTGACTCGGCTGATGGCCAAAGAGTGATGAATGTGACAGCAGTAGAGGAAAGTGATAAGGGAGTAAGATAGGAGAGGGACCTGTCCATCTGGCTGCAGGTGGGCCCTCAGGGAACAGAAGCTTTGGACCTGTCTGGCAGTCATTCTGAAGCCTGACTGAGCGTGGGAGATCTCCTATTGTTTCTTCTTTCTCACATGGGAGTGCCTTTGAAGTGATTGTCTAGGACAGCCCAGAGTGTCAGGCACACAAATTTGTGCTATCTGACGTCACAGTCCAATTATAACTCCCCGTAGAAGCTTCAAAGGCATATTTCATAGCTCTAGTAGTTTGACAAGTATAAGGGTATAAGGATGAATACTAGGAATATTTATTCTACAAAATCTTCAAATAGTTCTTCAAAACAGTTGTAGAATGTTGTTGTTGTTCGGTGCCATCAAGTCAGTGTCTGACTCATAACGACCCTATGTGCAGCAGATGAAACACTATTTTCAGTGTTTCTCTGCTATTCATAGGGTTTTTAATGGCTGATTGTTTGTTGGGAGCAGGCTGCCTGGTCTTTCCAAGTCTGCAGCTCCTGGTGTTCCCAGCCGGTCTCCCATCCAAGTACTCACCAGGCCCGACCCTGCTTAGCTTCTGAGATCTGATGGAATTGGATGCCACAGTGGTACGACTGCAGGCATAGCTGTAGTATAGTGGCTTTGAATAGAGGTAGTACTAACAGACTTGGATTCAGATCCTACTCTACCACCTACTACAACATCAGGGAGTTACTTAAACTCTGTGGGACTCAGTTTTCTCACCTGTAAAATAGGAACAGTAATACTGGCCTCATTGTGTTATTGTTAGGATTGGATGAAACTAATATAGTAAAGCACTTAGCAAAGTACTCTATAAATTGGAATGGGGAAAGAGGTGATTGGCATTGTTAAATATATCTCAGAGTGAACAACCAGATCCTTTGCTTATTTGACTATTTGCCTAGTTGTCTGGTTAAAACACTGGCATTGACCAGAACACATCTATTTCTCTTTAAACTTGAGGGATTGAGTTGTTGTTATTGAAAGATTTTCTGCAGCTATGGGGGCCTCTTGGCTCTTGGAAGGAATCATCCAATACTTGTCTGACGGAGAAACTGCTAAGGTGGAAATTTGACAAGTCGGCTTGTGGTGGTTTCTGTTTTGAGTATTTTTTGTTGCTAAGTAGTAGTTTAATATGAAATGTGTTTATGGAGAAGAGAGTTTGATGTATATTGAAGGCTCTATTTACATCTCTTTCTCAGAGATAAATCTACTCTGCTTCACAAAGTCACGACACCATCCTTTGCCATTGGCTAGTAATAGCAATAATTGTTGTTGTTAGGTTGCCACCAAGTTGGGTCTGACTCATAGCAACCCTATGTACAACGGAGCAAAACACTCCTGGACATTGCTATGTCCAGCACTATGTCAGTGCTTCTCTGTAATTCATAGGGTTTTTGATGGCTCATTGTTTCAGGATTGTTTCAGGAGTGGGCTGCCATGTCCTTCTCCCATTTTTGCAGTGCTGGGGACCGAACCCAGGGCCTCAGAGTGCACAGAGCAAGCACTCTACCAACTGAGCTAAATCCCAGCCCAGTACCAATAATAATGGCTTCTATGTATTGAGTACTTTCCATACCTGTATACTGAACAAATATGCTCTATCTGTGCAATATTATCATTGTCCCCATTTCTCAAACAAGAAGACTGAGGTTGCAGCGGTTGAATAGCTATTGCATGATCATACACCTAGCAGAGGCAGACAAAGATCTGTTTACAGTGGCACCTCAGCACTCACACAGACCCGTGCTAGAACATTTTGGGCCTTGACCATATTTTCGAGAGAATTCTTATTCAGCTCTTGAACACGTCCTTAGCACTCAACCACCATATTAAAACCTTCATGAGATGCCATGCTTATCCCTGATGCTTGAAACAAAGGGGGAAAGTGTCATTTTGTGTCATTGTAAGCAGTAAGACCTGTCCTGGTGCTGTGTTCATAATCTCATGTTTTGTTTTTAGTGTATATATGCATAGGTTAGTAACCTGCAGCCATAGCCCTGTGGCATCCGATCCCGTCAGATCTCGGAAGCTAAGCAGGGTCGGGCCTGCTTAGTACTTGGATGGGAGACTGCCTGGGAACACCAGGTGCTGTAGGCTTGGGAGAAGGACCTGGCAACCCACTCCCCAAAATCAGTCTGTCATTAAAAACCCTATGAAGAGCAGAGAAGCACTGACAATAGTGTTTCGTCTGTTGTATGTAGGGTTGCTATGAGTCAGATACCAATTTGACGGCACCTAACAACAATGGGGTTGGTATTTAGCTCAGTTGGTAGAGCGCTGCGCTGCAGTCTCTGAGGACCCGAGTTCAATTCCCAGCAATCCTGAAACAGTCAGCCATTGAAAATCCTACGAGGGTCTCTGTGAGTCAGATACCGACTCAATGGCACCTAACAACAACACAACAACAACAACATACATAGGTATACCATTTTGTTATCATGGCACCCAAGAAACTTTCTAGTGCTGAGAGTGAAGGAAAGAGGAAAACAGTAGGAACAACAGTTGAATTTAAAAAAGAACTTATTGCTGCTTATGTGAGTGGCACACGTGTATGAATTACCCATTTAGTATGGTGCTGGAACCAATAGATACATTTACATTCTTTCTCATGGGAAGAAAGTGCTTGGCCCTGGAAGTGATCAGCACTCAAACTGAACAGATTGATCCAGTGCTGAGATACCACTATATTTGTCTGCAAAATCTGCCTGTGGAATTCCCACGAGACCTTAGGGGTGAAGGGAGGTATTTGCAGGAAGGAGGACAAATGTCAAGTGACCTATGGGGACAGGAGGCCAAGGGAACTTATGACTTCAGCTCCTACAGTGTTACTTTAGTACCAGTTTCCAAAGGTGCATACTGACCAAGTTGTGACCTTTGGGCTTGGCCACAGTGACTGATTTGTAATTTCAAGAGTGACCTCCCACTCACCCTGGAAGACCACCCAGAAAGTTCAGCTGGGGTAAGTATGCAGCAGCAGCCTACTTTCCTTAGGAGGCCTGAACACACACACACCCTTCACACCCCTTGGTGTCATTTGTCCTCCCTTTCTGTATCTCTTTGGGTGTTTTTGAGTTCAGCTGGAACCTATGGGAATGACTTTTCATTTTGAATTTGTAAGAATGACAAAGTAAATGATTCTCTGTCCTGGTTTAGAATTTCCTTTCTTCTCTTACTATTCAAAAGTATAGGGTGACAATGTGTCCCAGATCTTTTTGGCCAGACCAAAGCTTAGATATTATACAAGGTTGCTCCAATTTAAAAAATCATAGAAAATTAGTTTAAGTAAATGAAAATGAAATTAAGTGAGTAATTATTACAATAAAATACAGCTTAGCTGTAGAAATTCTAAAATTACAATTTTATGGTCTGATAAAATGTGATCACTATTAATAGAGGAAGAGTGACAGTTTTTGTTTTGGGTTTTAGGACTGCAGAAAGTACTACTGTGTAGGGAGTAAAGATTGGTTTACTCTTTGTGGGGGTGGGGACGGATGTGTATTGGTGCTGTGTGTGTGTGTGTGTGTGTGTGTCTTTGTAGAATTTTCCTAAATTTAAAATGAAATTTATATTTTGATGAACCCGAGAGTTAATTTAACATTGTATAAATTTATAGCTGATTATATTTTGTTTTCCCCAAGGGAAAGGACTAGAGAGAGACACAAATCACCCCGGAATAAAGATGGCAGGGGGTCAGAAAAGTCTGTCACCATTCAAGCTCCTACTGGAGAGCCCCTGTTGGCAAATGATTCTACTCGGACTGAGGAGGTTCAGGTAAGGATCAAAGGCAGTCTGTAAGCACTGCCACTTGGCCAAGGCTCCTTTCTGTAAATGTTTTCCTAAGTCTTGTTGCAATAGGTTCTCTTGGGTTTTTAGCTTTGTTTTTCTAGCATGTTAATTAGTTTATCTATGTCCTGTGGTTTCTCCTTGGTCTAAGGAGAGCGTGTCCTGCCATTGGGTAGCTTCGGGGTCCTGCTGAAGTTTGATTGGCTGGCCTGCTTTGAATGGTGTTGAAAAGAAGCAAGCACTGCTGGTGACAGGGCAGAGAAAGTTAAAGTGACAGAGTGGAGTCTCTGGAGACTCATTCCAAAATGGAGCAGGACCAGAGAGGGAAGAAAACTCCCTGTCCAGAAAACTGAAGAGGTCTTGGGAAGAAGAGAAAAGTTAGGACAGTTCAGATATATTACTAGGTAGACTAGATACACTGGGCACTCAGATACCTGGTAGGGAAGTTTGGGAGAATGTGATACCCTCTGGGTCAAAGAGAAGGGGCAAAAATATATCAAGCTAACTTTGGGATTGGTAGCCAGCTTCTTGGTAGCTTAGTATGAGGGCCATGAGTTGGAATGAAGAAGCTGGAGCAAACTGGAGCTGCAGACATTTACTACCACCAGGAATGCAGAGACTTGGTGTTACTATGTCTTGTAGTGTTTAAGAAAAGTTTAGCATTAGGATTTCATGTGAAATCACCCAATTTTAAAATATCACCAGTTTATGACTTTTTTAAAAAACATGGTGCAGGTTCTTCTCTGGGTCTCAATCGTCTGGCAGCCTACTTGATTTAAATAAACATCTGAGCTATATTCAGAAGCATGTTTGCACACCCTCTCCACCTCCTGAAATGTGTGCATGCCCAGCCTTGTCTCACATAAGCAAAGCAATGCATGAGTACACAGCTGAAAAGATACAGGAATATAGATAAGTGTGTATCTGTATGCACCTGTGGGCACACACAGAGAGGCCTTAATACTCAGGTGGGTGGACTGAAACTGTAATTCCTCAGAGCACACAAGATGCTCTTGGGACCCCAAAGTACAGTTGTGGGTTGAATATCAGGTTTATTTAGCAATGAGCAAATATCTTTAGTACTATTTTATTGCTTGCCTTGGCTCTAAGAGTGTGAATGGATGGATGGATGGATGGTCAGTCCTAGGATTGGATCACCTCTGAGTGCTTCAAGGATCCATTTCCTCTTAAAAGTGGATTAAGAGGCACTGGTGGTCCACTGCAAAGGCATTTCTTTCTTTGTAACTTCTCTATCCCTTGTACTCACTGAGAAGCTATTGGTGTTTATACCAGGATGATGTGATGGGAAGAGCATTTGGAGGTTGGATATTTCAGTAATTACATGGCTTTGTGCAATCATAACCATTGTAGGCCTCCAATTTCTTCATTGGAAATCTTGGGGATTGAATTAGATGAGTTTGTTGTTGTTGTTAGGTGCCATTGAACCGATGTCCGACTCTTAGCGACCCTATATACAACAGATGAAACAGTATTGTTAGCCTTCTCTGATATTCATAGGGGTTTCAGTGGCTGATTGTTTTTTGGGAATGGGTTGCCAGGTCCTTCTCCCAAGCCTATAGCACCTGGTGTTCCCAGGTGGTCTCCCATACAAGTATTAACCAGGCTCAACCCTGCTTAGCTTCTGAGATCTGACGGGATTAGGCACCATAATGGTACAGCTACAGGCCTTAGATGAGTTTAGATCCTTTTTATCCCAAAGACCTCCAGCTTGAAGGAATCCTTTGCACAGCTACATTTTTTAGACAGATATTTAAAATGGGCAGGGGATTTAGTTAGACACTGTGGCAGGAAAAAGGATGAGCAGCTAAATCAGGACAGTGTGGTAGACAAAAAAGTGACCACAAGATATGAGTAACAGTTAGTTCTGCATTGATTATTAATGGAATACTCGTGTTAATACAAACACAGAATGCAGTATTTGTCTTCACCAAGAGTCTTAGAAAATAAATTATTTTTTATAGCCTGTGAACTCACCTACTTAACCTTATCTTAAATCAAGTTGTGTATCTTTGAATTTGTGGCTTTTTTTCTTGATGTGTATTTTTTCTTTTTCTTTTTTTTTTTTAAAGACCTAAATTTACACAGAAATAAAATGGATTTTGACTATACATTTTGGTGAGTTTCAGCAGATGAGCACACTCCTACAACCCATACCCCTCACCACAGAAAATGCTCTTAAGCTCTTCCTGTCCCCATCCCCACCTCTCCAAGGCAGCGACTGTTTTGATTTCTATCTCTGCAGGTTAGTTTTGCTTGCTTTAGACTTTAGTATCATTGGAATCATATGGAGTTCTTTTTCCTATTCAGCATAATGATTTTGACATTTATCCATGTTTTAGTGTGTTTCAGTGGTTCATTCTTTTTTCTTTTTAAATTTTTGCTGAGTAGTATTCCATTGAATTTACCACAGTTTGTTATCTGTTCTCTTAGTGGGTGGACATTTGAGTTGTGCCATTTGAGCTATAATAAAGCTATTAAGAACATTCTTGTACAAGTTGTTTGTGGACGTATGTTTTCATTAATTTGGGGTAAAAACTGGGAGTAAAATTGCTGGGTCATACAGGTGAGAGTATATTTAAATTTCTATGGAACTGCTGGGCCAGATTTCCAGAGGTGGTGCAGCATCTTGCACTTCTGTCAGTGCTGTCTGAAAGTCCTGGCTACTGGATGCAGTGGCACATGCTTATAATCCCAGCAACTCAGAAGCCAGAGGCAGGAGGATCATGAATCCCAGGCCAGAGGTGGCCTGTGTAACTTAGTGAGACCCTATCTCAAAATAAAAAATAAAAATGGACTAGGCGCGCAGCCCAGTGGTAGAGTACTTGCAAGGTATATGTGAAGCCCTGGGTTCAACCCCCAAGTACCCGTGCCAGCCCTCCCCCCACCTAAAAAAAAAGTCCTGGCTGCTTCTGGCTGTTGTCTCTAGGAATTTCTCTCATAGTATTAGATATTCTAACTTTCCAAGTTGAAGGCCTATGTGCTCATAGGTTGAGACCTTTAGCACTACCATCTCTTAACTTACATTTTTTATAAATCATGATTTTGGTCATTACTAGATTTGTCATTCAATTTTGAGAGATCTGTCTTGCTAATTCAGCTGTTAGCTTAAACTAGATTTCTCTAAGTTGACATCCTCATTTCACCCATCTTGCTCCCAAAACTGACTTTTTTTTTTCCTAAGTTAAATCATATACACAGATCTCTGAGGCAAAACTTCTTTGCATCCCACATGGCTCCCCGGTGCCTTCTGTCTCTGTTGTGTTTTGGAGTAGAGTTACAGTTGCCAGTGAAACAGCAAAAGTGTTTGAAATCCTAGCCACAGAATCTTGTTAAATGAGTAGACTAATTGCTCTGACTAGCAACTACCCAGACATTTAAAGAGAGAGAAAGAGAATAAAGACACATTATTGTAATCTGGGTTGTTTGTATACTCTGGATGTTTAGTTTGTGATGAAATCACATTTTGGAAATAATTTTTTGGCTTTTCTGGCTATAGGTTTTTGAGTTTGCTTAGTTTGGTCATTGAAAATATTGTCAAAGAGTACTTTATACTGCTACTTATTAAGTGGATCTTGGAAACATATAGAAGTTCTAAAAACTTGTACTAGTGGTGAGTGATCTGGGTTTTGTATAGTGATAAGAGTTTCCTTTTTATACCCTCTGCTCTGCAGAGCTATTGGAGGGTGTAATAATGTTGCTCACTTCTGAATTTGTGGACTTTGTAAATCCTTAGCACTCAGCATGAATTGAGAGGAAAACACAGGGTTTTTCTTCTTTCTGTAGGTGAGCTCTCACAGGTTAGCCTGACAACTGGATTGTTTATTGCAGGGCAAACAGCCCCAGGCCTCAGAGCTTCTCAGAACTTTTCAAGACAGGATGGGATAATAATCAGTATTATGGTAACAAATCACCCAAACTAATACAAAAGTTAAATTAAATGTTCTCTGTGTTTAAATGGTAAATACATAATGCATTTTGAAAATTCCAATGAAATTGTTAAAGTTAAAAAACTCCTCTGTTAAAAGCTTATTCAGCTTCTGTTTTCTGCTAAGGCCCTATGAGATGGGTCCTTCATGTACACTGTGTCTTTTGTGGCTTTTCATAAGCAACCTGCATTTTGGGGCCATCACCCTCATTGCCTTCTCTCCCATCAGGATGATAACTGGGGAGAGACCACCACGGCCATCACAGGTACCTCAGAGCACAGCATATCCCAAGAGGACATTGCCAGGATCAGCAAGGACATGGAGGACAGCGTGAGGCTGGATTGCAAGCGCTACCTGGGCCTCACTGTCACCTCGTTCCTTGGACTTCTAGTTTTCCTCACCCCCGTGGCCTTCATCTTGTTACCCCCAATCCTGTGGCGGGAGGAGCTGGAGCCTTGCGGCACAATTTGTGAGGGACTCTTTATTTCTGTGTCCTTCAAACTCCTCATTCTGCTCATCGGAACCTGGGCACTTTTCTTCCGCAAGCAGAGAGCTGACGTGCCACGGGTGTTTGTGTTTCGTGCCCTGTTGTTGGGCCTCATCTTTCTCTTTGTGGTTTCCTATTGGCTCTTTTATGGCGTCCGGATTCTGGACTCTCGGGACCGAAATTACCAGGGCATCGTGCAATACGCAGTCTCACTCGTGGATGCTCTCCTCTTCATCCACTACCTGGCAATCGTCTTGCTGGAGCTCCGGCAGCTGCAGCCCATGTTCACGCTGCAGGTGGTTCGATCCACAGATGGCGAGTCCCGGTTCTACAGCTTGGGACAGCTGAGGTAAGAGGGTGCTTTCAGGAGAAGGGACTGCTGGTACCTCCAGAAGCAGCAGGTATTCAGCTAGGCAAGGGTCTTGACAGGTACAGGTGTTAGGACCGGTGCCTGACTCTTCCCTTCTGGTTCTGAGAGTTGCTGTGTGAATGCAGGAATGTGGGTGGTGGGAGGCACCTCTCTGGATTTCTGGATGGGATGGGGCTGTTGCTGGCTCTTAGCCAGGTTCAGGTTTTGCTGGGCTTGTTCTCAAATTTGTTGGCAGCTCCAAAAAGTGATACAGAAAGGATATATGTAGTGAAGTCTGCCAACCTTGATCCTGAAATTGACTTATAAACTATGCATAATGTGACTTTTAATTCCATTTGATTTACCCTGGCATCCTAGTGGAATTATTAATTGTTCCATCCATTTTTTCCACTCTCAGGGATACACTGTTTGGCTGGTAAATTATGTGGTCATCCTAGTAACCCCTAATAAAGAATCAGGCACAGTCTAAAGACTCCAAATGCGTAATAGCTGAGAGTTTTGGAAATGTATGCATGAGAAAAAGTTAGAAATGAATTGGAATGTCATAGTTTAAATCTTTGCATAAGTCCTAATTAGTTTGTGGTTAACTAAAAGAGTATGAATCATTCATTTTATAAATAAATAAAGGGAAGCATTTTATAAGGATTGCATGTTTAGTCTTTGCAGAGCACCATGATACACGTATTAGGAGTCTCCGTGTTACAAATGAAGAAACAGGCTGAGGGTATTTAAGTAATTTGTATAAAATAATATGTCTACAGTTGTTTAGAATTCACTCAAATACCACTTCTCAGCCTTTGGCCAAGATCAAGTGTAGAATTCACTCTAATATCATGAGGCCAGGGCTGAGTTAGTGTCCTTAATATGGCATCCCTTACTTTGTGTTTAGTGGCTTATTTTTCCATATGTTTTCTTCCATGAACTGTGAGGATGCAAGCTGTATCTTACTGTTCCCGGCATCTTCAGTGCCTGGCTGGAGCATGACACATGGTTGTCAGTCAAACCAACAACCTGGGATGTGTGACTTCAAAGATTTGCCCTCCTGGCAGTATATGCTGGTATGGGTCACCTGTGATGGTGCAACTGATAAAGTGGCCAAGACTGGCAGAAGCGCCTTGGTGGGTCCCAGAACTGCTGCCTTTGTTGTAGTTTGGGCTGGGGCCCAGCCCGGGATTGGAGTCAGATCACACTACCAAATTGTCGTCCTATTAGCATGTACCCTCTCTCCTTCCTGTCTCAGCTCATGCCACCTGAGGACTGGGTGATTAGTGTTCAGGGTCACTTCCACCCTGATTGATCCTTGAGGGAATCAGTGTCTGAGTCACATCCTCTATGCAGCAGAATCTGGTGTTTCAGGCCCTTCACAGATGCCTGTAAGGCTCTGAAGGCAAGGAAGTTGCTGTTCCATATGAATCTCAGGGAGCTGAGGTTTAGCTCAGTTGGTAGAGTGCCTCTCTGTACTCTCTGAGGCCGTCAGTTCAATCCCCAGCACCAGAAAAACAGGAGAAGGACCTGGCAATCTACTCCTGAAAATCCCAGAACAATCAGCCATTGAAAACCTTGAGGGTCACTGTGAGGCAGACACAACTGAAAGGCACCTAACAACAACAACATGAGTCTCAGAGAGCTTTCTCTCCCCAGATTTTATGTTGGAGAAGGACCAGCAGATGCATATTAAACGCTTGCTGTGTGTAGAGCCGAGGACTCAGGGTTCCAGAAACACAAGGGTGGCTATTTTGAAGGCAGTTTCAGAACTCCTAGGGCTCACAGCCACTTGGCTAGAGACCAGTAAACTGCTGTAAAGTGGACGGTTGCTGAAACAAGCCTGGAAACCATGATGGGAACACAGGAGAACAGGGAATTTCAGGTAGTGGCAGTTATAAAATTCAGGAGGAAACAGTCTCTCACAGCAGTTTTTGCTGAAGTTAAAGCAAACTGAACCATGGCCACTGCGGAGATGAGTAGAATATGGGACTATGTGTAAATGTGAGTAGCCAGAACACTGGCTACGAGTAAGGCCTTCATCACTAGTTTGTGTGAATGCCACCTGCAAAGAGAGGGTGGTGTCTTTCTCGCCTTATGCCAGTCCAGGGCAGAGAAACTGTTTTCCCCTCCGTGGGCTCCCACATGGCTTCTCCCTCTAACGCTGGCTGATGTGATCTATACCCTAGGTCTGGGTGGAGGTTGAAGGGGGGCAAACCAAGCAGCCCCAGGAAAGTATGAAAATGCAGTTGGCAGCAGCCCCAGGATCTCACTACATAGCTATGCTGGTCGGGGTAGAACGGGTAAGAGAAGCCAGACTGACTGTGCTGCATGGCTCACAGGCTCCAGCAAACCTTTAGTCTGTTCTCACCGTGACCAGCAACTGCCCCATCAGAAAGCAGTCACTCCAGGGAAACCTACAGGGTGGCAGATATCCAGCAGCCCTGGAGGAGAGCATTTTGAGTGGTCCCTAGTATCTTCCTTTAGACTCTTCTTCCTCTCCCTGCCCCTTATAAAGCCCTCTTTGTCCCTCACTTGGAGACCCTGAATTATGAGGCAGAAAGAGTGGCTGGAGAAAGGAGAGTTGTCTTTCCTCACAAATAGAGCTCTTGGGCAGGGTTGGTGCCCCGTGACAACCAGGCTGTGAGAACTGGAGCAGGCTTGGCACCACCCCCTGGCACCCCGTGGGCCAGTCACCCACTGACCCTTGGGCTAAATCTGGTCCAAACCCAGCAGTGAGTAGAAAAGTCACTGAGCCAGAAATATAACTTCTGAGCTCCTTTGTGAAGTGTAGAGACAGGAGGGAAGAGGGCACAGGATGGACAAAGTGAGTCTCAGACATTGGCATAGCAGCTCTTCATCAGACCCAAACCTACAGGCCGATGCCCTTTCCCTTCATGCAAAGCCTTTGCTGCAGGACGACCTATTGGGCTTAAGCGCAGAGCCACGGGGCTTCTTTCTTCCTGTTTCCAAAGGTAGTTTTATTTGAACAGACTAAGCTATTTTTGAGAGTTGTCAAAAGAATGCCTACTCTTCAGTTTCCTAAAGAAAACAGACTTCTCATTAGCCCTCCTAAAAGGCACTTGCTGTGCCCCTGTTCGTTAGCAGGAATAGAGTTTGGGGCTTATTTGAAAACTTACAGAAATAGAAAAGATTATTGTTGTAAGGTGTGAGATATCATAAATAGGTTAAGATACTCTTAACTTTCACCTAGTGCTGTCGGAGTTACAAGGGCAGTATGGTCTTAATTTACCCTGCTTTTAGGGGTCAGAGCTGGGAGGGTAGTGGTATTACAGTTTTATAATTGAGGATCTGAGCTACAGGTTAAGGGAAGCACTCAAGATTGTAGGAAGCCAGCAGTGCCTGACTGTGCATCATGCTGCTGTATTCAGTAGCTCCTTGGAGTCTCTACATAGTTGGTTTGTAACTCTGTGCACACCCTACTTGTCACTTTTCTTGGCCCCTTTTTCTCAGTGGTTTGCTAACTCTTCCATTGTCTCACTGAAGACTACTGCTTTCTTTTTGAGACGGGTCTTGCTGTATAGTCCAAGCTGGCCTCAAACTTGTGATCTTCCTGTCTCTGCCTCCCAAGTGTTGGAATTACAGGTATGCACTACCATACCCAGCTGGAGATTAGTGATTTTTTTGATCTGACTATATTTGGGGAGAAACCCAGAAGAATACAGAAAAGAGACTAAAAATGACATTTAATTAGTTAATAATTTCTTTACAGGGAAATACATGAATATAGGAGCATGGATGCCAGTGTAATTAATTGAGTCTGAGATGTAGAGCAATGGAAACAAATAAAACCTTTAACAGAAGGCTTCAAACTTGCAAAAAAAATGGGTTCAGGTTTGTGTGTGAGTTCAATGTGTTAAAATTCAGAGGGTTTGGTTTGGGTTTGGTGAAACCTAATGTGAACCCCAAAACCCTGTTCTGGTTCAAATATTTTTTAAAGATTTTCTGAATCCAAACGTAGTAAAAAATTGGTTCAGGTTTAGCTTTTAATGGTTTTGTTGTTGTTGTTTTAGGTTTTTGTGTGTGTGTCATTACATATTTAAGCTTTGAAAAAAGTTGAAAAATATTGTTCATCTATCTATACATAGGATAAAAATTTTGAACCCAGACCCTCTAAATTTTAACATACTGAACCCATACCTAAACCTGAACCTAATTTTTTTGCAGGCTTGAAGCCCTGCTGGGTAGTGAATCATGCAGTTCTTAACTGTGTTCCAGGTACTTTCTCAGCTCCTAACATACAACTCAATCTTGACAAAAATCCTGTGGTGTAGGTACTGTTATTCTCACTGTTAGATGAGGAAACTGAGGCATGGAAAGTAAAGTGAGTTTGAGGCCCCATCCTGTTTGTAATTGTTAGAACTAGGATTTGAGCCCTAGTGGTCTGGTTGTTAAGTGATCTTAACCGTTCACCATTCTGCCCCTGCATGGAGGGTCCACGTTTGCATTGGTATGGTAAAAACACATGAATGAACTTGCAGGTGCTGTTTATGTGCTGACTACACCAGGCTGGTGTTAGCTGTTGTTGTGTACATTATCATATCTCATTTGGCTCTTACTTCAGGGTTGGAACAGATATAAAGCAGAGGATGTCAGGGCTGGTGGGCTGGCTTTCTGTGCTTCATTCCTTAGCAGTTCATTCTTTATCTCCATCAGCTCTTTTATCCACTCAGTTGACAAAACCTGGTCCTCATGATCTCAACTGCAGGTTTGGGTCTTCTCTACCTCATAGGCTTCAAGGAAGATGTCTTTTATCCATTTCTGTGTTGCAACTACCCCAAAGCTTAGTAGCTTAAAACAACTACTGTCTTATTACTTCTTGCAGTTCTGCAGTGTGGATGGGGCTCAGCTGGGAAGTTCTTCTATAGGTCTTGCCTGTGGTCCTTGTGTAATATTACTCACATGGTCAGCTGCTACAGCTGAGCTCTGTCCCCTTCTGTGTACTCTAAGGTGCTCACCCTTTGCACATGATCTCTTCCTTGTTTTTGCATTGGGGAATCCAAACTTAAATGGCAGCTCAGGGCTCCCAAGAGCTCTGAAGCAGAAGTTCCCAGGCCCAATAAAGAAACCCAATGCCTGGGGCTGTTGAAGCATCCCTCTTCCTGCATTCTCTTGGTTAAAACAAACCACAGCCTAACTCAGATTTAAGAAGTATGGACTAGTCGAGGTGGGGAAGAGTAGAAAGCCTGGTTCAGGGTAGCAGACACCCACCACTGTGAGTCTATTTATTTGACTTTGCTTGTAGTTCTAACATTCAACTATTGATTTCTGAGCCTTAAAAAGGCTAGAATTGGTATATTTCAAGCAGAGGGAAAGCACATGAATATCAGTGAAAAGAGATGGCTGATCATCAGCAAGAAGAGACAGGGAACCTGCAGAGGCAGACACAGCTTGCAGCACTCCAGGGTGCTCCTGTTCATATCCACCCGCCCCTCAGGGTTTTCATGTTGTTGAGCTTCAGTGTATCAAATTCAGCCAGTGGGTTTTCACTGTTCAGGTTTTTATCATGGTTCATTCAGTGAGACTAAGAGTATCTCATGAATTGGCATTGAACGTGGACATCTTTATCATGGCACAAAACCTCTTGTCCTTTAGAAGAAATGATCCTTAGGTTGCTTTTCAAACTGTGGAAGTCTATGATTGTTGCATTGTATTGAAAAGGGATTGTTGTGGACTCAAATTCATATGTTGAAGCCTTAATCCCTACTGTGGATGTGTTTGGAGATGGGTCCGCTGAGGAAGTAATTGAGGTTAACTGAGGTCATAGGATGAGACCCTGATCTAATAGGATTAGTGTCCTTATACAAAAAGACACAAGCGAGCTCACTCTTTTCTACACACACACACACACACACACACACACACACCACGCACACATACACCATGCACACATACACAGAGTCCATGTGAGGTCATAGGAAGAAGGTGGCCATCTGTAAACTAGGAAGGGAGCTCTCATGAAGGAGCACATTTGCTGGCACCTTGATCTTGGACTTCTAGCCTTCAGAACTATGAGAAAGCAGTTTTCTGTCACGTAAGTCATCCATTCTTGTGCATTTTGTTATGATGGCCCAAGCTAAAATGAATATTATGAACATTAGTGATTTTTGACCCTAAAGCCCAGGAAACCATGGTGTCAGGAAGGATAGTGTGGCCCTGAGGAAACAGAGCTTGTCTTGTCCACTTTTCATCTCGCATACTCTCCTCCCAGCTTGAGTGGGGGCCTTGCTTCTCCCTGTTGCACGTTGGGTTTCTAGTTAAAAGTGAGGAAGGGAGCATCTCCCAGGGGTTAAAGTTACTCCAGGAATTCCAGAACACATTGAACTCCCTTGAAACCTTAAGTCTGCGGTTCTGAATTGATTAACACCCATGCTGGTGATTACATCACTAGTCAGACTTAACCGTTGTGCTGAGCGAGATCCCTCCCTCCCATATTTGAGATCAGCACCAACAGTCTTGGGAGGGGCTTGGGGGGCCCAGCCAATGGCTGTGACACTGGGGAGTGTTTTAAAATGACCATCAGAAGTTTTGGCTCCTGTAATGATTGTGGTTTCATATTCACTAGTGTTTTTAGAAATACATGTTTTTTTTTTCACTTGTAACTACTTTTCAGTAAAGATATTTCGCCAGTCCTCATCTGCACTCTCTAAGAAAGCACAGGATAAAAACGAATGAGAGACTTAAAAGCAGAATGGGAAGGTTTTTGCTCAGGCTCTGCTTTGCCATGGTGGAATTTCGAAGGCGGGCACAGAGCGCCCGTTTGTGGTTTGGTGCTGCGGTGTCTGTTAAAAGTGGCTTTAATGAGAGTGTAAGGTGCCGGACACTGAGGCCCCGTGTTTACACAGCTGTGTCCTGGCAGTAGCCACAGCTAGGATGGCTTGCCGCACATGGTTTCCACCCACAGCCACACACAGAGACCCAGAGGACTCACGTCATGGCACATGGTGCCTGTGGAGGAGAAACTGGTCTAGATTCCCTTCTGGGGGCGCTGTGGCTGGTGTAGACGGCCTTCCTGGAGGAGATGGCTGTATTCCCTGGAGAGCTTGCTGCTTCTCTCCCTGGAGGACTCTGTCTGAAGGGCAGTTCCATGCTATGCATGCCTACCCACAAATCAGTGGGGCTGTGGCTTGACATTGCACATGATGAGGTGCTGACATGCAGGAAGGCAGTAGCATGGGGCCTTCTTTTCCCTGTCCTGCTGAGCTGTCACTTAGCTCTGCTCTGAGTCCATTCTGGCCCTGCCTTTGCGAATGAGTATTCTGTGGGGGAGGCTGTTTGCTCTTGGACCCCGGCCTACTCACCTGTAGCCTTCCTGAGGCCAGGGGTGCTGATGTTGAGGAAGATGAGACGGTGATGGGAAGGGAAGGCCAGCCAAGCGTGTTGGGCCACACTGGAGGCACTTAGTCCATATCTAGATATACATCCTAGAGTACCCTAAGCCAGAGCTTGTCTTTGATCCTTGAGTCTCTGCTGTTTATATTGTGTGATTTAGCACAGTGATCTGTGGCACTGAGAAAGACAAGTTCCCATTCCAGGCGGGGTGTGGCATGGCCCAGACTGGATGGTGCAGGGAGGTAGCAATGTGGCAGAGTCTGCAAGCAGGGCTGCCAGCTCACTAGGCAGACCATGGCAGAGTGAGCCTGTCATATGCAGGAGGTGTCTTCTAGGTGCCCAGGGGGAAAGGGCTCCATCACCCCTGTGCTGTGGGGAAGGCAGCTAGCGGCCCCTGGCCACGGCTGGATCAGCTGCTCAGGAGGCTGGCTGGCTGGCTGGCTGGCGGCACTGTCACCGCACTCAGAGCCCTCCATGGGATCATGGCATTTGACTCAGGAGGGGTGCACACCCACGACAGTTTCTCACTGTTTCATCCCTGAGGTCAAAAGCAGCAGACCCCACCCACCGTGGATAAAGAGTGGTCTGTGTCCCCTGGGCATACTTTGCATGTGGTTTTACTTGTATTATTAAATAGGATGTTTACCAGTGCTACACTTTTATCATTAGAAACTTAAAATGAGGACAATAAAGAGCATGGCAGTGTGCTCTGGCTGGTCCCCAGCCTACTTGGGAAGCCATTCCGTGGTTACGAAGTCCTGTTGATTCTGTTTCCTTGGAGCTCTGGCATTAGCTATCCTAGGCTTCCCAGCTGCCTGCTTATCTTCGATGGAGATACACTGCGAGGCTTGTCCATAGCCTCGTGTTCAAAGCAGAGGCCAGGAACACTTTCCAACTTGCAAATATCTATCTGAAGAACTGGGATGAAGCACCTCCCACCTACATGAGGAGCCAGCAGGCCTGGGGCCCCTGTGAATCCAGGTAGCCAGGGAAGGGACTTAATACAGCCTCACCAGCCAGGGCAACTGGGTCTGCTTCACCTCTCAGTGTGGGCAGCGTGCCTGATGTCCCAAGACCTCAAGCAGCATGTGCCCTTCTTGCTGTGTCCTAACAGAATCCCAGGTCAGTAAGCATGAGCCTCTTCCAGATTGTGCCCCTCCTTGTCCCCTTAAATTCCAAGGCAATTGTTGCCTGTTATCTGTGTGGGACTTGCATAAGCTAACTTCCCAAATGCAGCTATAAGACAAATGTCTTAATTAAAAGGCAGAAGAGGGTCAGGAGATATAAACATTCATGAGCCTGATTGTCAGCAGTGGCGGTGGCACTGAGGAGCTAATTACCCTTGCTTCTCTGGGACTCAGGAATATTGCTGCAAGTGACCTAACTGTCAGTGTCTCTCCAGGTCTGGGAGCAGTGAAGCCCAATGCATGCAGGTAGGCTCAGCCTTCATAGGCTCTTCTAGGGGGAATTAGCAGTTTGGTAAACAGAGGGCATTTGGCTGTCTTAGGCTTGCTGGAAGTTTTCACAAAAAGCTTTAATTTGAGATCCTGCACTTTAGAGTTTTCTAAGACCTGGATTTGGGCCCTAACATGTAGCTGCCAGAACAGGCACACCTTAAAGAGTAGGAGATACGGTGGCTTAGTATCAAGGCAGCCTTTAGTGTTGGCATCCATGGGGTTGTCACTGCCCACACTCTTTCCATCCCACTTGATCACTCCTCGCCCCCCTCCCCTATGCATTCACTGAGAGCCAGTGACATTAGTCCCACTTTGCCCTTGACCTGCTACGCTTTTCCCTTTACTAAATATACATGTATTAGTGTCTTAGGGCTGCTACAGTGAAAGACCACAAAGTGGGTAGCTTAAAACAGCTTTCTCTCAGTTTCTTAGAATTCCAAAATCTCAGTCTTAAGGTTCTCAGGTAGAGTCCTTCCTTGTTCCTTCTGGCTTCTAGCCCTTGCTTACCTTGGCATTCTTGGCTTGCGGCTGTATCACTCCCGTCTCCATCTGCATCATCCCCCGGGTCTTCTTTTCTTTTAAGGATGCCAGTGTGACCCTACTTGAATTACAATAGCATCAGTAAAGAACCCCTTTCCAAATAAGATCACATTATGAGGTCCTAGGTTTAGCTCAGTTGGTGGAGTGTTGCTCAGTGTTCTCTGAAAGCCTGGGTTTGATCCCCAGCACTGCAAAAATGGAAGAAGGACCTGGCAGCCCACTCCCTAAAGAATCCTGAAACAATCAGCCATTGATGATCCTACGAATAGAGGGAAGCACTGACGTAGTGCTGGGCACAGTGTTGGAGAGAGTTTCATTCAGTTGTACACAGGGTTGCCATGAGTCGGACCCAACTCCACCTAACAACAACAACAACATGAGGTCCCAGGTAGACACAGATTTCAAGAGACACTATTCCCTACATTGAGTTTCTCAAAGCTGTCCTGTGACCAAACACTGTGGCCACATTGCTCCCCTTGGAGATGTTTAAGAGGGTCAGTTAACACAAGCTTCTACTTGCACTGCTTCCCCTGCCTGGAATTTGCTTCACCTGTTGTTCACATGGTGGAACCATCACTCACCTTTTAAGACTAAACTTAGAAACTCATCTTTGCCTCCTCTGTGGACTTCAGCTGAAACCCCCTTCCCTTCTCTTCCCTGAACACACATTTTATCACCGTCTTTGACCTTTCTGATTTGTACTCACTGTTTGGGTGATTGTCATCACTGACTGGAGTAGAAAGCCTTTGAAGGTCTGGCTCACAACCATATCTCAGTGTCCAGGACTTAGCAGGTGCTTGTAATTCATAATGGCTTATGATGGAGCTGGAGAGGCTGGTTATTAGGGTTATTATTATTATTTTTTTTTAATGTCAGCAACCTTAGCTGGGTCATAGGATAATGAGTACATACCGTAATGAAAGTCTTTCCAGATTTCCAGATGAGAGTTTTCTGTTCAGTGCTCTTCTTGTCAGCATGTGCCTAGGTAATCAGAATAATAACCTGGCATTGATGTGGAGCATTAGCAAGCAAGAAACACTTTCACACAGTGAAACCTGTTTTTGTTGACAAAACTAAAGGAATCCAGCTAATATTTGGGAAGAAGTGGCTGAGATTTGAAAGGGGCTTACCTGTTTGGCTCTGTGCTCTCCCCACCTCTCCCTGCTCTGAGAGGAGTTGAAGGCCATGAAGTGTGAAGTGTGAGGGCTCTGGCCTGGATGCCTTCCAAAGCTCAATGGTAATTTCTGACATGAAAAAATGTGCACTAGTTTGATTGCAGAAGCATAATCAAGCCCATGGAAAAGTGAACAAATAGGAAATAGGGGGCCCTGTATGTGTGTGTGTAAGTGTGCATGCTTTTCTAGGCTTTAGTGCCTCTATCTGCAAAATAAGGAGGTTAAAAGAAGATGGTTTATGGCCACAGTTGTCTCCTTCAAGTATTTGATAGACTTGTACAAGGAAGAGGGTCTTGGCTTCAGAGGAAGCAGTGAGTAGGTCAGGAATAAGACTTAAAGACTTTTTTAGCACCATGTGAAAATGATCTTTCTTTTCAGAGGCTGGAGGTTGTTTAGGGTTTTATCACAAGGATTGTTACATGGACTGGGAGACTGGCCTCGCTAGACTCTGATTTCTCTGATTTTTGAATCTGCTAGAGAACACCAAAATTTATTTTATTTCTAGAGTTCCGGGATTGTGTAAGCTTTCTGTTGCAGTGATAAAATACCTGAGATGGTCCACTTGTAAGAGGAAAGATTTCTTTTAGCCCACAGATTGAGAGGTTTCAGTCCATGGCCCTTTAGCCCCACTGCTTTAGACTTCTGGTGGGACAGAGCATCATGGTGGAGAGTGCACATGGCAGAGCAAAGCCGCTCACCTCAGGGCAGCCAGGAAGCACAGAGACAGGACAGGGCAGGTGCCAGTATTGCCTTCAAGAGCACATCCCCCCCCGCCCCCTGTGACCTAACCTCTTTCCACCATGCCCCACCTCCTAAAGGTTCCACTGCCCTCCAGCAGCACCACAGGCTGGCGACCAACCTTCAACACATAGCCTTTGGAGAACATGTAAGATCCAAACCCTCCCAGTCATTGAGTGTGAATGGACTTTGGGTCATGCTTTATGCCCAGGGACTGCATGAGTTTTCTTTGCTGCCAGCCAACCCCATGTCCTGTCGTGAAGTACTCATGCTCATTATTAGTAATATGACTGTGTTCTGTATTTGTATATTTGTAGTTTATAAACACTTTCACTGGCATCATTTTATTGGCTCTTCCAGATGCAGTAGTTGATGTTTTCTCTCCATCACAGTCCAAGAAAGGGGAAATGACTATTATAACGTGACAGAATGGTAAGGTCAATTCTGGAATCCAGACCTCTGACTCTAGCCAGTGCTATTTCTGCCTTGTGTACCATGGATGCCTCTCTATAGGTAGGTTTGGTTTTTAGGAGGTTGAGAGATGGCAAGAAATACTGTCACAAAGAAAGAGTAGTATAACTTTATAGTCCCCACCCCTAGCAAAAGCTGTGCAAGGGACTCACCTTGCTCACTTCCTCTGGTAGTACCTCACGGTGGGCCTTCAGTGGGGAGGTTAGTGCAGGTGCACGCAGGAGAGATTGACCTCCCCAGCACACATGGACATAGACACTTATGGTGGCTGCCATTTATGGAGCATGCACTTTGGACCAGGCACTTTAAAGTATATTATCTTACTTAATATTT
Organism: Pedetes capensis; assembly: GCA_007922755.1. NCBI lineage: Eukaryota > Metazoa > Chordata > Mammalia > Rodentia > Pedetidae > Pedetes > Pedetes capensis. The sequence goes on from VMDO01002257.1 coordinate 58,097, forward strand.
AGGAAAAAACCTAAACCAAGCAGTTGAATTAAAGCGGAAAAGTAGAACATGAATTCCCATAAATATCAATTAAATTTGAAGTTTCAGAAAGTTGTAGAACTCAGAATTATCTTCATTAATCATTAAGCTCATGAGACAGTTTCCATAAGCTGATGCCGACCTCAGCCAGCACCTGATATATTTGAATCTCAGTCTCTCACTAGCATTTCTGACTGCACCGTCTGCCTCCATCATTTCATTAGCCTATCAGTAATACATCTTATACCAGCCAGTATTTTAGAGCCCACTTACCATGGGATAGCAGGCCTTCTTTCCTGCTACTGATGAAGACTCCAAGGTTTAGAGAAATGAATAACTTATTTGAGATTCAAGAATAAGTGAAATCCAAGGGTCCTAGTGCCTGGTGCCTTTCATGGGCATTGTTTGTACTGTGTGCACTTCCTCCTCCCACAGTCTTTGTGTCTAAACTCAGACAGTCTCAGAGCTTGGGGGAGGCAGTGGGAAGTGTAGCTATGTAGAACATTTTTGGTTTGTGTTCTTGTTTTCCTCAGAATTTACCTTTGAAAAATATATCTTTCCCCAGGCTCCATGGCACATGCCTGTAATCCCAGCTACTTGCAAGGTTGAGGCAGGAGGATCTCAAGTTTCAGGCCAGAGGCAACCTGCACAAATTAGCAAGACTCTGCCTCAAAAAAATAAAAATGAAAAGGGGCTAGGGGTACAGCTCAGTGGTAGAGCACTTGCTTAGCATGTATGATACCCTGGGTTTAACTGCCCAGTACTGCAACACACACACACACACACACACACACACACACACACACACACATACACACACACACACATTGTTGTTAGGTACTGTCAAGTCAGATCAGATTCATATCAACCCTCATAGGGTTTTCAGTGGTTAATTGTTTCGGGATTGCTTCGGGAGTGGATTGCCACATCCTTGTCCCATTTTTGCAGCGCTGGGGATCAAACCCAGGTCCTCAGAGAGTGCAGAGCAGCACTCTACCAACTGAGCTAAACCCTCCTCTATATCATTTACACACACACACACACACACACACACACACACACACACACATATGTATATATATGTATATATATGTATATATTGGGAGAAAGACCTGGCAACCCCCTCCCAAAAATCAATCTGCCATTAAAAACCCTATGAACAGCAGAGAAGCACTGACAATAGTGTTTACCCTGTGGTACAGAGGGTGGCTATGAGTTGGATACCGACTCAGTGGCACCTAACAATAACAACAACATACACATATACATACATACATATATATATATACACACACATACATGCACACACACCATATATGCATATATCTTTCAGATGTTTATGAACTCAAATTTGAACATTGTTTCCAGGTGTTTCTCTTCAGGTCTGTTTAAGAAATGTGGCTCAAGGGTGAGCCCCTCTCCCATTGCTACAGCATTGTGTAACAGTTTTCAGTGACACTGAAAGTGTTTTCTTGGTTGGTTAAACACAAAAGACTATAGCGTTTCACATTCCATCTTCTTTGTCCTGCAGAGAAAATAGGTCTGTAAGACAACTTGGTCAGCAGTGAGTTTTGAATTAAAATGTGGCCTTCGATTCCCTCCATCATTGGTGTTGATCCATCCTGTCTCGCCCTTCTCACACATTCACACCTTGGATCCAGTATAGCCAAGGAGGTTCCTTTCCCATCGGTGATATCAGCCTCTTCTGATCCCGAATAGTCCATTATCCACAGTGTCTTTCCATATGTGTGTCTGGGATTTCGGTGCTTCTGTTTTTACATGTAGGTGTCAAGTGAATTTCTTTTAGGACTAGGCTTATCTCTGTGAACTGTTTTCCATGAATTTCTGAGGTCTGTGAAGGGGTATCTTCCCAGACAGTGACAGAGGAAGGCGTTTGGGAATGTGGAATCCATGGAGCTCAGAGTTCTCTCCACTGGGAGAGTGCTCCTTTCCTTAGGTTTTTGGCGGGGCCATCTCCACAGTCCATACCTCAGGTTCCACCTGACTATAATACAGGGTTCCTGTGTGGGAACTGCTTAGCCAGGCCTGTGCCTTTTGTCTCTGAATATGGTGGCAATGAGAGCTGGCAAGCCTCTCACCAATTTGATTTTCTTGCAGCCCTTCTTCCCCAGAGATTATCTGCTCTAGAGATTGAGATTAATTTAAGAATTTGCTTTTGTTCATCTTGGAGGCCCTTTTGCCTCTTAAGATTCCATGGTTCTATAAGATACATCCTAGACCTTTGGACATTCTAGGGCTTCATGAATGGTCAAGTTGAGCTAACAAGCATTATGACCTGAGGAGAAATCAAAGGAGGGGTCCCTTGTGCATGGGGGGACTTCTGCAGAGAAGCTGTCAAAGAAGTGAGACTAGCCTGCTGACACCCTGTGGGATGTCACAGGTCTGTGTGGCACTAGGGTGCTGTGCAAAATGGGGAAGACCAGTAAGGACCCGAGAGTGTGAAGAGGCTTCTGAAAGAATGCAGTCCTGCTCTGACCCTGTATGCTACCGTGTGTGGAAGGTGCAGGAGAACTAGGCAGGAAGGGTTCCAGGCCCTGCTACTGACTGAGAGAATGGGCGCTCTCTGCATCCTGGCCATGTGGGGCTATATGACTTATACCAGTCCCTGGGCACAGCAGTTGGAATGACTGAAAGGAAGGGAAAATGTAGACAAAGGTGTAAACTCGAGAGCCTTGAGTTTGCAGAGTGCACTGCAGCCTGGAGCACAGAGCATGGGGACAGGTGGCCTCTGCCTGCTGGTTGGAGATGTCTTCACTGTGTTCTATACAGGTGCAGCTCTGTGATGAAGACACATAATCATCGTCCTGACTCTCATCAAGACTCAAATGACGTATATTACATAGTTTACTACAGAAGATGAAGGATGGTGTGTTGGATTTTAATCCAAAAGATCGCAACCATTTTTTTAAAGTTGGACACACTGGTTATGTGTTATCTTTAGCTCTGTGAGATTGTCATTCCCTGTGTTGTTAGATTTGTTGCATTGTCAGACAAACGATTCTTTGTAGGCGAGAGTGTGCACAGCTCTTGGAGGCATTTGTAAACTTGGCATGAGAGGCCTTCAGCTCCAGTGTCAGCTTGTCAGCCTGGGAGGCCAGCCAGGTCCACCGCTGCCTCTGAGTCATCCTGTGCCTGAGATGAGGGGGCTGGAGGAGGAGCCGGCCGCCTGCACTTCTCTCCTGTGGTTTTTGGGGCAGAGGTTCTCCAGCCCTGGGAAGACTGAGGCCCCTGCGTGAAATGTTGGGAACTCTGTCCTCTGGCATTGCCTCTATCCCTGGGCACTTCCCCGGGAACTCCTAGGGCTTTGCTCTGAGGTGGGCTGGAAGGTGGCGGGGTGGTAGCCTTGCTGGAGCTGGGTGTGGACAGAAGCCACTTCTTCCAGCAGCATAGGTCACTTATCTGTGGACGAGGGGCAGAGATGTGGAGTGATGCGATTGTTACTCACTTTCCCCCACCCCCTGAATTAGTGAGATCTCCCCCTCTGACTTAGTGAGATTCCCTGGGGTCCTCCTTGTGGCCTGGCCAAACAGTAAAGCATAGTCCAACAACCAACATAAGAGTTTTGCTTTGATGATGAGCCTGAGGAGAACCTCTGAAAACTGCCTTTTAATTTTAAAATTTTGATCTGGGAAATTAATTTTCTGCTGGAACCCAGGCACCGAGAGAAATGTGTGTGTCAGTATAGGAGCGTGGGTTGCAATCATCTGAGCCAGTGAGTATGTGTATGACGGAGACTCATCTGCGCAGAGCAGCTCATTGTCTCACAAAAGCCCAGAGACTTTGGAAAATCAGCAAGAGGCAGAGCTGGGAGTGGCATTGGTGTGCAAGGGAGTACATGCCTGTGTTCCTAGTGAGAGGGCCATGGTAAGTCTCTGGATGCAGTAGGGACAAAGAAGCACTTGCCCTTCTCTGGAGGATGCCACAGGCAGAGAGACAGGAAGCAAATTAGGAACACACTCAACTGGAGATCCTCCAGAGCTCAGAGTGAGCACAAAGATCTGTAATGACAGGAACCTCAACCCAGGGGCCTCCTCCCCAGGGAAACTGCTCTTGTACCCCACACTGTCCCGGGCAGTATTGAAGCTCTTCTCTGTGCTTGCTCACCCCCAAATATCCACAGTGAGAGCATTTACTGTCATCGCTGATGCCCCACATACCTGGCCCAGGAGACGCTCCTTCAGTCTGCCCTTGAATTCCCAGGCCCTACCACATGCAGGTATCTACATATGAGAATAGTTAGGAAGTCGCTGAGTGATGGAATGACTGGGACTTTCAAAATGGGAATTTGACTTGACATGATGACACACACTGTAATCCTAGCACTCAAAGGTAGAGGCAGGAAGATGCAAGTTTGAGGCCAGTTTCAGCTACATAGCAAGACTCTGTCTCAGTTGACAAACAAAACCAAACAACAACGAAATGGGAATGTGCTCTTTGGAGTCTTAGGCTTCCACCATGCAATGTTGATGTCACCAGATTTTCTCTGGCAGTGTTCTCCCACCCCACGTGACTGTACCTATCTAGGATGATATTGAGTACCAGCTGAATTCAGAGCACCGACCGAGGCACTGTGGGAATAGTAACTAAGCTTTGCCATCACTCTGATGTCAAGGAGGTTAGCTGACTGGCTTCTAGATCATTTGTAGACTGTGTTAAACTCTTAAAGCAGAGCCCTGAGGGGAGCTGGGGGTGGGTTGAGAAAATCTCCAGCTGAAGGTTAGGGGCTGCAATCTCAGTGAAGATCCCTGAGCCACTCTGAGAGTATTGGGATGCCGCATGCTCATTCAGGAATCTGAGGCAGCCCTGTGCTGGTGCTCTGGCTATTATAAATAAGCCTTATAAACTCATCTTCTCTGCAGAGTGCTGGGAAGGAAAAGCTAAAGATAAAATATAGCTGTGGTGTTCAGTACACTGGGCTTGGTGAACAGTTTAGAGAACTGCAGCCTGACACACACTGCAATGCAGAGGCCACATATCACAGGGGAAAGAGCCAAAGTAGAAGTCAGCCAATCTCTATCAGGGTTCCAGCTCTCCTGTGTCCTTGATACATGCCATTATGCAGCTCATAGGTTTTTAAGCCTTAGTTTTCTTACCTTGAATGATGAGGGTCAAATGAGATGGAGTTTGTGAAAACCTTTCCCATGGCATTGCATTGCAAGTTGCTCTTTGATGTGGCTGGTATCCTGCACCTGAGGCTAAGACTGTGTTCCTGTTCCGTTCTGAGCAAAGTTGCCCTCCTGGACCCACACTCCTGCTTGTGGGTGTTACTGTTCTGTGCTCCCTACTTCTCTCCGGAGTCTAAGCAGAAGATCGCTTGGAGACCTTGGATGTTGGGCCAGGGATGGTCTCTTTCATACCCCTCTGCTGAGTGCCAGAGGCAGCGGTTCAAGGGAGCACAGGCCTCATGGACTGCAAAAGTCAGATCATCTCAGCTGAAGCCTTCATTTATGTAGACTCTGCTCTGTGTGGATGCTGTTGTTCTGACTTGTATGAGACCTAAACGCCGGGGTTCCTCATACCTAGGACAGTGAGGTGTAGGAGAAAAACACACTGAATCCATGCTTTGTTCTTTCACTCATAGGCTCTGAGACCACCAGGCAGTGTCTCTTTGCTGCCTTCAGTAAGGGTCCTCAGTTTCTTTTTTCATAAACCGAGGAAAATTAGGAAAAGTTCTGTGTAACCTAAACTTTAATCTCAGTTACAGGTTGTGATGTTTCCTCTCCAACTGTTGTTTGGATGGGATATGGCTAATGACAGAGCATGGCGGGAGGGCAAGGAAGCCACTTGGTGATAAGACTTAGTTTGGTCTTTAAATTCTCATCCAGGAGACATAGGGTGTGTACAACCCAGTAGACTTCTCTGTGAGGTTATCCTTGATGTTTTATTATTTGACCTGACTCAGAGTCAGATTTTCCACTTAGGACCTGCTTATTCTATGAAAAAGTTTTGCATTAATTTTGTCCTCTTTTTTCAGTATCCAGCGAGCAGCATTGGTGGTTCTGGAGAATTACTACAAGGATTTCACCATCTATAACCCAAACCTTCTAACAGCCTCCAAATTCCGAGCAGCCAAGCACATGGCTGGGCTGAAAGTCTACAATGTGGATGGTACGTGATTTGAAATGTGTAGGGGCACAGCAGGGTGACTCTTTGCTTTAAACTTCATGGTACATTTGATTCCGCCTCTTCTCTATGCTTACCTTATGGTTCTTTCTTGTTTCAGAAAAATTTGGGCTTCTTTTAAATGTAAGCAAACATTTTCAGAGGTCTTGTAATTTATAGTATACATATATGGGAAGTTTGTTCATTTGGGGATTTTGTGATAGAAAACACTAGTAGTGTGTTTCCTGCCTCCTGTTGGGAACACCTCACATTGGAAGCTGTTAAGATAGGGCTGCTTTTCAAAATCTGGATAAGTTACTCAAAGACTTGGAAAGCCACCCTGCTCCAGGGATCCTAAACGTCTCAGTAGTCCAGGCATCTGGTGCGATACCTACAGGCATATTTGGGTCCTGGCCAGGAGCTGGAGTTGAGTGAGTGGCAGGAGGCTTGGAGTCCTGGCTGGGGAAGTCAGAGCTGGGTTTCAGGGTGTCAGATGGTTAAGTGCGAGAAACAGGACACGGTGTCATTTCTTTCTGGACACCTTGGGTTAGGGCAAGAACTTTAAAGACTGTACTAGAGGATCATGTTGTCTACAAGTCAAGTGATTTATATACTGTATCAGTTTCTGGTGACAGGATCCTCTCTGATTTTTTTTTTTTTTTTTTTTTTTGACTATACAAAGTGTGTGCTACTTTGTGAATCATGAATGATTGGTAAATTTCACCCATGATCTGAACACTTAGTAGATTTCCACTAGTGAAACCAAGTCACCAGCCAAATAAGGTCATCCACAAGAAAAACTTAAATTCTGCCATGTCTTTCTGACAAGCTAAGATAGTCAGTGTTCAGGGAATGAGATAGGAGTCTATTTACAAATGGGCTTTTTTGCATGTCCTCAAGTGTTGGTGTTTTGTGTAATAGTCATAGCTCCTGTGACATTCCAGCTTAGCTTGTTTTCCTGTGTGTGACCACTGTGCATGTCCCTTGACTTTCTTTTTTTCTCTGTCTATCCTTGTTCTCCCATCCTGCTCATTCTCTCTCATTGTTTGCTGAAATGTGATGTCCCAGCTGCCCTTATGGCCAAACTGAAACTTTATGTAGCAGATGGTAAGTGACATCTTCAACACACTCCGGGTGTTGTTTATGGCCGGCGTTTTCAGTGGCAAGCCTTCTTCACTCCCTTTTGAGTTCTCTTTCCATTCCCTTCCCCCCATCAGATTTGGGTTAGATTTCCTGGCTCTTGTGCCTTGGCCATAGTGAGTATGGAGCTGGGGTGCTGTGCCCCCTCTTGGGAAGTTTGCTTTTAGGATTCATGTGAGTGCTTCGTAGCAGGTGGGTGGAAAGTTCTGATAGACCCTGGTGCTGGTTTTCTGTTCCATGGCCAAGCCCCTCAGCATTAAAGCTGTTCCTCCTCCACACTCCCTCCCCAAAAGGCCCCAGTAACAACGCCAGTGGTCAGTCCCGGGCCATGATTGCTGCAGCTGCTCGGCGCAGGGACTCGAGCCACAACGAGTTGTATTACGAAGAGGCTGAGCATGAACGGCGTGTAAAGAAGCGGAGAGCAAGGTATGTGGCCCTCCCCATGCTACGTCCCTCTCGTGGATACTTCTCTTCTTTTCTTTTACTGCCAGAATGAAGCTTCCATTTACAAACATGACCTGCATGAGCCCTTGGAATGCACCTGGCCCCCGTGTTTTTCAAACTTTATGGGCACGTGTATAGGCATCCCCAGGAAGGCTCATTAACTCGGATCATAGGTTCTGCGTCCACCCGCAGAGGGCACTAGGCATTCAGCAGACCTGGGGTAGGGCCTGTGATACTGCATTTCTAAGAGACTCTAGAGTATGTGGATGCTGCTGGAACCAGGACCACCCCTTGGAGTGGGCATGTCCTTCCTACCCATGCTGGTTTTCCGTATTTGCTCTTGTGTTAATAGAAGGGGACAACGGTGGTTCCCTTCATATACACTGCATGTCGTCCTTTCTCTCTCCTCCCACCGCCCCCATCTTGGCAGTAGTAGGAGGTTGAACACAGGGCCTCACGCAGGCCAGGCCAGTGCTCTACCACCGAGCCACTCTCCCAGCTCCTTTTTTATTTTGAGTCAGGGTCTTGTTAAGTTGCACAGGCTGCCTCTGGCCTCGAACATGCGATCCACCCGCCTCAGCCTCCCTATTCTAGGTGTGTTCCACCACACCCAGCTTCCTCCTTCCTTTCCTAAGCGGCTGCTGGGGTGGGCGGTTGGATCAGGGAAGACAAAGCTGTAGCTCTTTATAAATTGCTTCTGTATACTTGCTACCTACTAGTATGTGCGGAACCCTTCTTAGTCAGTCTGAGGAGCTTAGAACTCTTTTTATCTAACCCTTCATTGTAGAAATGAAAAAAGAAAAAAAAAGGTTAAAGTGAGTTTCCCAAGTTATTTAGTGAGAAATTGAGAATGTAGCTCATTTCCCAGCTTCAGGAACCCCCATTCCACATCTTATTTCTTCCTCCCCCTGGTCCCCTTTCTCTGGAGGACAGCTAGTTATGAGCAGTATGAGTGAGCCTTGGGCGAGTTGGTGGTACGCCTATCTGCAGCAAACTGGGCCAGTGGCCCTCCGGGGCCTGCAGAACTCTGCTCAAGTCCTGCTGCAGGCCCTGCTCTGCCTTGATAACTCAGTCTCCTCACCTTCCAGACTGGTGGTGGCAGTAGAAGAGGCCTTTGTTCACATCCAGCGTCTGCAGGCAGAGGAGCAGCAGAAAGCCCCTGGGGAGGTGATGGACCCCAGGGAGGCGGCACAGGCCATCTTCCCCTCCATGGCCAGGGCGCTGCAGAAGTACCTGCGCACCACTCGGCAGCAGCACTACCACAGCATGGAGAGCATCCTGCAGCATCTGGCTTTCTGCATCACCAACAGCATGACTCCCAAGGTGTGTGGCTGGGTTGGCCCAGCTTGTTGTCAGGCTTGGCCAGTCACATTTCAGGCTGTTACTGATTGAGTATTGCTTATCTGAAATGCTTGGAACAAAGAGTGTTTCAGAGTTTGGATTTTTTTCCAGATTTTGGAATTTCTGCATGTACATTATAAGCTTTCTTGGGAATGAGACCCAAGTCCATGAAATTCACTTATGCTTCATCCACACCTTATACACATAGCCTAAAGGTAACTTTACATAATTTTTAAATAATTTTTGCATGAAACAACTTGTCTACATTGAAGATCACACTTGCTTTGAGCATCATATTGATGCTCCAAACATTTCACTTTTTAGAGCATTTGAGATTTAAATTTTTGTGTTAGGGCTATTCATCCTATACCAGGAATGATCGTCAAAGACTTCTCTAAAACACCAAATGATAAGAATTAGTAATTCTCACTTACTTTGTATTATCTTACTTCAATTGTTTTTAAATATGTCTCTAGTTTCTAGCAGAGGAATTTCACTTGGAGGTAGTATGAAGCAGTGATTAGAGGTACTATGTGGTTGCTGGAACTGAATTCACTTATTCTAACCTGGCTTCTCCACCAACTGACTATACAACCTTGGGCAATGGCTTCTGGCTCTATGCCTCATTTTCCTAACCTATAAATTGGAGATAATATCTCATTTGGTTATTTGGGGACCCAAAAGAGTTAATTCATGTGAAGTACTTAAAATAGTACCTAACTAAAGTTGTTGTTGTTGTTGTTGTTGTTGTGTGCTGTCGAGTCGGTATCCGACTCATAGCGACCCTCATAGGGTTTTCAATGGCTGACTGTTTCAGGATTGCCTTGGGAATGGATTGCCAGGCCCTTCTCCCATTAATTAAAATTAGTTAGTACTTAAAATAGGACTAAGTGAATATTTGTTGTTATTGATATAAATAATACTGTCACTTTATTAGACATTTTAGATATCATGGAATTAGTTTTGCTGAGCACTCTTTTGGATTATGATATTAGCATACTTTTAGAGATATTACAAGAACCATCTATGTGTTTAATAGAGGAGTGTTTCCAAGAAGGTAAAATAGAATAAGGGCATAGCAACTGCTGTCTCTTCAGAGTGGTGAGTTCAAATCCTAGCTCATCACTAAATTAGTTTGTGGCTGTGGACAAGTTGCACTTATACTTGTTTCCTCTTTTATTGAACAGGGATGATAGTAATATCTACTTGATGGGGTTCTGTAAGAATGACATTAAATAGGCAGTATGGCTATAAATCACATGGTAGAGAGTGAATGAGCTTGTTAGTGCACATTAAATTTGGTAGCTATAATAAAGATAATGTTCCTACATTATTGCCTATTCCTATACTGCTGGTTACATTGTCAATCCTACAACCTTTAGGAAAGCAATACAGAAATATTCAGCAAGAAACCATAAGGTGTTCCATAGTCTTTGCCTCAAGAATCCCTCTTCTAGGAAAAATATCCAGCACAATCAGTTATGTAGTCAGCTGTCCATATCCATGGGTTTTGTATCTGCGATTCTACCAACCACAGATAGAAAATAGTCAAGGGAAAAGAAATTATATCTGTCCTGAACATGTGTAAACCTTTTTCTTGTCACTATTCATTAAATGGGGCTGGAGTTTAGCTCAGTTGGTAGAGTGCTGGTCTGCACTCTCTGAGGACTCGAGTTCAATCCCCAGCACCACAAAAAGGGGAGAAGGATGTGGCAATCCACTCCTGAAGCAATCTCAAAGCAATCAGCCATTGAAAACCCTATGAGGGTCACTATAAGTTGGACCCAACTCAACAGCGCCTAACAACAACAACATTCTTTAAACAATATAGAATAACAGCTATTTACTTAGCATTTATATTGTATTAAATATTATAAGTAATCTGGGCAGGTTATATTTAAATACTATGCCATTTTATATGAGTGACTTAGTTTTGGTGTACAAGGGGCTTCTGGAACTAATCCTTCAATAAATAGCCAAGGACAACTATACACATGCATATATATTGAAGATGGGTCTTTTCTTTTTTTCCAAAATATCCTGTTGTTGTTGTTGGGTGTCATCAAGTCAGATCCAACTCATAGCAATCCTAAGTAAAGCAGGCAGCTGAATGAAATGCTGCCTAACACTATGCCATGCACAGAAACTTTTTATGTTTGAGCCCATTGTTGTGTCACTGTGTTTCTTCTCATTTTGAGTGCCACATCAGCAAAAAGAAGTCCCAGGGTCTTTACTCTATTCCAGTCATTAAGGATGACTCTACTTTGAGGAGGCAGCTTTTCGCCAGTCATCTTTTGAATGTCTTCCAGCCTGGGGGGCTCATTTTTCAGCACTACATTTGACAGTGTTTCTCTGCCATTCATAGGGTTTTCAATGGCTAATTGTTTTGTGAGTGTTTTGGGAGTGGACTGCCAAGTCCTTCTCCCTAGTCTATCTTAGTCTGGAAGCTCAGCTGATACCTATCCACCATGGGTGGCCCTGCTGGTAACTGAAATACCAGTGGCAGAGATTTCTGCATTATAGCAACATGCAAGTCTCCCCTATACGATAAGTTGACAGACATGTGGAGGTAAATATCCTGTAATAACTCCAAACTGGAAATAATTTTAAAATAGAACGGTAGCATTGGACTCAATGGCTCATGCCTGTAATCCCAGCAACTCGGGAGGCAGAGACAAGAGGATCACTGGTTTGAGGCCAGGGGCAACCTCTATAACTTAGCAAGACCCTGTCTCAAGATAAAAAATTTAAAAATGGGCTAGGAGTGCAGCTCAGTAGTAGAGCACTTGCAAAGCATGCAGGAAGCCTTGGATTCAACGTCCAAGTACTATAAAAACAAACAAACAAACAAAAACCATATATATTCAATAGCTTATAAATACAGGTATATCACCTCTTAAAATTTGAAAAGAAATCTTTGTGAGTGTTGAGTTACAAAAAGCACAACCCAACAAAGCACGAACACTGGTTGCAAATGAGGAAAATAGATCTGTCTGTGCAAAAATGATGGCTTATACCATGTAAAAGGAACAATTGTTTTCCTTTTCCCAAGATTTTTAAAAGTTTCCTGATTACTTCCTGTTTTGCTCATAAAATTTCAAACTTTCCTGAATTAAAAAAATATTGTTAGTATAAAAATCCAAACATTAGAGAAAAGTCCAATATAAAAAGTGACATTTTCATCCCTCCATCCCCAACAATTCTTGTTGATAAGGAGTCGGTGTGTATGCTTTCAGGTATGTGTACGGGTATATTTGTTTTTAAAGCAGAAAAGGGAAAAAAGAAATGGTATCATTCTAGGTATTTACATATTTTGGAAATCTGCTCTTTTCACTTAAAGCTCCTTGGCTCTTTCCATGTCAGTACATACAGAACTAATTCATACAGATCTAACCCATTCCCTGCTAGTACCCACATCTTACTCTACCAACACCGTGGTCCATTTAACTGATCATCTGTTAGTGCACATTTGAATTAAAAGTTTCATTAGTTAAAACCAGAGGTTGGCTGATTTTGTGGATCAGATTTCATTGGAACGCAGCCACACCCTTTTATGTCCCTATCACTATGGCTGCTTACAATCTACACCAGAGAATTGAGTAGCTATGACTGGGTATTGCTTGAAAGCTGAAAAAAAAAAAATTAGAATTATAGAAAAGTTTGCCAGCCTCTGGCCTAAACAGTGTTGTAATGAATGTCTTTTTTAAATATGTATTTGTATTTGTGCAAGTGTTTCATTTTTGGAGGGTAAGTTTCTAGTAGAGAAACAGCAGGATCAAAGTTATAGATTCTGCAAATGTGGTACCACTTCATACTTTTGCCTGGGGCAGCTGTGGCTTTTCTGTTTCCCCACATAGTTGGCAGCATGACATGTTATCATTCTTTATAATCATTGCCCCATCTAAGACAAAGCACATTTTTTATTACTTTATATTGCTGAATTTGTTAATATGATAGAGAAATTTTCATGTTAATTTCCCATTAATATTAATTATTTCACAAATTATCTTGTTTCATCTCTCTAATTATTGAGTTATTTCTTTTCTTATGATTCATAAGAGTTATTTTTAGTCAGACGTGGTGGCACACACCTGTAATCTCAGCAACTCAGGAGGCAGAGGCCGGAGGATCTTGAGTTCGAGGCCAGAGGCAGCTGCATAACTTAGCAAGACCCTGTCTCAAGATAGAAGAGTGAATAATGGGCTGGGGGTGCTCAGTGGTAGAGCACTTGCAAAGCATGCGTGAGGCGCCAGGTTTAACTCCCCAATACTGCTAATAAAACAAAAATAACTATTTTTATATTAGAAGTGAAAGTAAAGAAAGCCCTACTTTCTGCCTTAAAGGAGATCCCTCTTACTGATCACAAATAATGCACCTAGCAGTAGTATAGAGGTGTGGGTAGAAAGAAATTGCACTTCAAAACTATCCTTGACTTCTGTCTTGGCCAGATTGTTATGTGCCAGTATTTTTCTATCTGTATTACTGACTCATTCTTTCTTCTTCCCATTGCTAAATCAATGCATGTATTTAATTCAAATGCTATTGAAATCTCAGACTGTGCCAGGCACATTAGAAATTCAAATTAAAAAAAAAAGGGGGCGGGGAGAAAACAGTTCCTGCCCTCCAAGGGAGTAAAGTCTGGTGTGGGGAGGAGACAAGCAACTCAACAATAATAGCTCAGAAAGTACAATGTCACACGAGATTATGCCAATGATTAGTGGAACTTCGAGGGGAGGGGATGTTAATCCATTTGAGAGGTTTAGGGAGATGATTTGAGAAGATTTGAAAGGCTAGGAGGAATTTGCAGTATAATGCTTAGCAGGAGGAACAGCACATACAAAGATGTAGTGGAGTTAGAGAACTCCAGGGAACTCAGTGCCTCTGGAGCAGGAGCTTGGGGCAGGTAGGGTGGAGGTATCATTGCTCCAGCCATCCTCTGGATGTGTGCACTCAGTTCAGCATAAAATAACTCTTGCTCGCACTGACTGTGCTTACTCTATGAATATTTTCTGAGGATTAACGCTTCCATGCTCATGGCAGTTCTGGGAGCCAGGTAGTGCTGGCTTCACTTACAGAGAAGGTAAATGACCTGTGCAAAGTCACATGACCCATAGGTGGTAAAACATGCACTTTTATCCATGCAAGTATCTTCTTCTTTATTCATCTTGTATTACTGAGTTCTCTTCTGTGCTTGGCACTTTCAATTTAGTCGGAAGAGGTAGAAGAGCATGTTAGGTGGGGCCTGTGCCTTCCAAGTGGGGTGGTGCATCAGTGATGGTATTCCTGCAAACATTGATACCAGCCACGCCCTTTCCTCACCTCTGTGGGTACCAGCTCCTTACCCTCTGGTTGAAATTAGCAAAGAAGAAAGAGGGAGTCCAAGAAATTTTTCCTGCGTAGTTATGACTCACTTGTGAGAGTCCAGTGGGAATCCAGTGTGAGAAAATGACCTCCAGTCTAAGGTTTTGGTATATTTGGAAAACGTTTTCTTAGGTGTAAGTATGGTAGTCCCTGTCAGGATCCCCCGGGGAGCCATGTTTCTTCTCTAACGTTTTCTCTCTGCTTGCAGGCCTTCCTAGAACGATACCTCACCGCGGGTCCCACCTTGCAGTACGACAAGGATCGCTGGCTCTCTACGCAGTGGAGACTTATTAGTGATGAGGCTGTGACGAAAGGGTTACGAGATGGAATCGTTTTCGTCCTTAAATGCCTGGACTTCAGCCTTGTAGTCAATGTGAAGAAAATTCCATTCATCGTACTCTCTGAAGAGTTCATAGACCCCAAATCTCACAAATTTGTTCTTCGCTTACAGTCCGAGACATCGGTTTAAAAGTTCTATATTTGTGGCTTTATAAGAAAAGAAGAATATATACAGAGAGATATATGTCCAGAGGGGTGTCTTTTGAAATAATTTGTTTTATTCTTCATTGCTGACTGAAACTGTCAGGTGACAGACCAGTATCCTTTGACCATCTGCACTTTATTTGGAAGGAAGCGGGGGATGTCCACCCTGACAAAAAGTGACTGGTGGCTTCTGACTTTCATAGATGGGACTTCTCGAGAAATTGTTCCCTGAGTTTCTGACAGCTGTAAACCAAAGCAGAGCAGCTGTGTCCTTGGGAGCCTCGCCTTATAACTCATCCCTGCCTCTCATCCAGTGCCACATCCCCCATTGCTTCTGGTCAACCTCCTTGTGATTTCGGGGGACTCGTCTTTATTCTGTTTCAGGAAACCAGACACTACATGGCCACATGGGTGCTTGTGTGTGTAATTGTCCACATTACCACATCACCCACAGAAGTGGGTGGTTCAGGAGATGCCTGCCTTCGTCTTCTTTTCTTGTTGTCTTTGATTCCTCAGAGAAAGATTGCCACCAAAAAAAAAAAAAAAAAAAAAAAAAGGTGCACTGTCAGGTTACAGCTCTTAGGCAGTGTGCTTTTCTTTTTTCCCCAAGAGAAAACTTACCATGTCTGGTCCCACTCCTCTGCTGTCCTGAAATAAGGGTGGTAGCCCTTCCTTAGCCCTGAGATCACCCACCCAGACTTGACTCCATCCACTCGTGCACCACAGCCCCACCTGGTGGGCTGCCCTGGCCAGGCAGGCTCAGCCCTCCAGAGCTGGTGGGGCCTAGGCTCTCCTTGTGTGCCCAGAGGCTCTCTGCACAGCCTCAGCGTGGCCTCACAGACTGTTTCCATAGGGAAGCCTGGGATAGCCTACTAGGTAGACCCCAGGAGACCAAGCCAGCCAGAGTGCCCCTTTTAGGCTGTATCAGGAACCCCACCTTGCCCAGTCCTTCTTCCCCTTGCTCTACAGCAAGCAGGGGACACCAACACTGTGACTCTGGGATTGGCAGGTGCTGCATGGAGACATCTGATTCCCAGGGAGATAAGTTCCTGTGACGCTCATACCAAACTGCCCAGCCAAGGGAGACCAAACAATGCCAATCACACCGGCACCTACTGCTGTCTGGTCCCTGTGTTTTCTGACCACCGTCACTGTGCAACTTACAACCTCGTCCACTTACTACCGGGAAAGAGGCTTTCTTGGCTCCTGCTGGGTAAATTGTCATTGGTCAGAGGGAAAGAAGGAAGGTGAAGGCTGCAGAGTTTGGGGGAAGAGATTGTGGGTACAGGAGCCTCCTGGCAGAGCCCTGCTGCCATGGAGTGCCTTCAGAAGCCACATCCCGACACCTTGCAGTGGGCTATCTTTGCCTCTTGTTGACTTCCTGTATCTGTAGCAACCTTTACCAAGTATTCACTCTTCCCTTTCCCAAATCTTTAGTCAGTTACCTGGCTTCAGTCAAGGATAACATCGTCGACACACTCTGTGTATGTGTGTCCATGTACCCTTCCTGTTTATGCATTCCACAAGTAGTATAGTATTTTGTGTGCCATTTTTAAAATCAAAATTGACTTTGGATACTTGTAATGCACCTGTATTTGGAAAAGTAAACATTATTCTTCAATCAACAGCCTTGAGCTCAAAAAAGATGTGTTGGAGAAGAAAGGAGACACAGAGAGGTGGTGTGGAGCCAAGGTATTCTGCTTACTAGCGTGGTTCTGTTTATAAGAAACACATACTGTGTAACCATGGTGCTTTTGTTCTTCTTAGTTTTTACTTTTATGTCCCTTCAAACTGGAAGTTCCTTATGATGTCTTTCTCAGGAAATATTTTAGGAGATAGGGTAAGGGATGGTGAATATGTGTGAGACTGTAGCATGTAGAGAGGGTAATATCTCAAGACGAGTTGCATTCATGCTGCACTGTGAATACAGTGCAGTTGGAAGTGCCGTAAATGTATATACTTACAGTTAATAATGCCACTCTTCATCAGCATTTTAAAATACCCTTCTTCCAACCCTGTCTTATATTACCAGGTCAGAAGGGGTTAGGTTAGATTTATTCACTTTGGCACATACATTCCCAGCAGGGTGAAGAAAGGCTTAAAGAATTTATTTTCTCCCTCTCCCACCCTTTGCATAGGAGAATGTCAGACTTCCTGAAATTATTGTTTCTTTTGTAAATTGAATATTGATTTTTTTTACACTAACTTTGTACTGAGTCCTTTTTGAAAGAATTGCAAAATCCAATCCAGGATCCTTGTAAGGCTTTTGCACTTTCAACCTCTTAATAGCTTAAGTTACTGATGCAGTGGAACAATGTAAATGGCATTTTAAAAATGCAGGGTTACAGAAAGCTACATCACACAATTGAACACAATATGTTTTTATCTCAATGGTTGGAACCAGTAGCCTATTCTTTTTGAAGGGGGTAAACTGCACATGTTAGAGGAGACAGGATATCATTTACCCTAAATGTTTATGGATTTTTTTTTATAACTTTGAACCTAAGTTATTACAATTCTAACATTAAATGTGAAAGAATTTAATGAGGAGTATAGGTCTTGAGACTACTGTCTTTTTTGGTGGTGTTTTAACCAGTAAATAACTTTGGTTCATAAGTGTGTGCTTTAAAAAAAAAATGCAATTTTTAATAGCCCATGAACTGAATGTTAAAAAAATATGCATTCTGAGAGTTGAAAGAGATTTTAAGGTTAATTCATCCATCCTTTGCATTATCTGTTAAATCAATATGTACAATCCTTTTGCTGAAGTTCATGAAATAAGCCCTAGAGAAAATGCTTGACTACCAGTTTTTTGCCCAATTATTATCATCGCCTTTCCTTTCTGTCATTCCTTTTTGAAATCTATAAAAAGGACAAATTCTTTACAGCAAAGCTCAAAGAAGAGGTGGTATGTTTGTTGCATTGCAGTTCATTGCCAGGAACTTGGGACTCCTTTTGAATATGGAGACTGGCCATAGGTGTGTGTTGGAGAGGCGTGAGGTCCTCACCCTGTCTGTGCAATCAGAGGTAGTAGTCAGTCCTCTCACTTCACACCTCATCTTCCTGAGTGCACGTATTTACTCGATGATTGTAGCTCTGTGCGATGCCACCAGCAGTGGCATTGCAGTGACAGATTGATCAACTGCCCCTCCCCACCACCAGCCCATGGACTGATGTTCCAGCCACCCAATGAAACTGACAAATTCTAGGCCTTGATTTACCCTCTTCAGCCTGAGCCCTGCTGTGTAAGGCTCCCCACACAAGGATGAGTCTTGTGTGCAAGTATTTATTTCCATACATGTGAGCCTTTCTCTGAGTGTGTATCACATGTTTGCATGTTGGCCGTCTTAACCCCTCTGTTACCTGTGACAGATAGGTGTGCATTACAGTTGACACTTGTGAATGCGTGTATGGCTGACTATGAGGGTATATGACTTTTTGAGAGATCTAATAGCCCCCAGCTTTTGGAAGGTTACACTACAGCCAATTCCTTTTTTTCTCCCCTCCTCTCCTTTTCCCACAGCTATACTGACTTCTCCCCCTGCGAATAAAGGGCTTTCTCTCAGCAATGTCTGCTAGAGAGCCTCCTGGCCTGCTGGCACATCCATTAGATTCTTTCTTGCTTTAGGAAATGCATCCCCAAATAGCAAGAAACGAAGAAAGGACAAGCTCTACAAGAATTACTGTTCAAACTTCACTACCCCGGAAGCCTTATTTTACATTTTTTAATATAACTTACAAAAAGAAAAAAACAACCAATGATTGGTTACTAAAAGTAGCACAGAAATGATGACATATTTATTTAAATAGTCCTGTAGCAGAGACTCTGCAATTATAAAGTGATATTATAAAGTGATATTAAGTATTTCTGGGTAGTGTTTGTTCCTCATGGATCTTGTTACATACAAAAAATAGATCACTACTGTGAATTTATTACTATGTAACATTGTCATATTCCATTATAAATAAAATGTGGATTGTTTTTAAGCCCTTGGTATAGTTCTTGAATGGTATTCAGCACAGTTGTGACTGGAGACACGTTAGAAACTCCATGAAAACCCACTATCCGTATTAAGCTTTAATCAGATGGAGGCTCAGAAAGTTAGATTTTTGGATCACATTTTGATAAAACATTGTGTTTTGGTTGCAGAAGGAAGGGACGGGAACTAACATTTATCAGGTCTTATATATCAGATACTGCTCTACACAAGGTTGTGACCTCTGCCCCCATTCTTTTAAAATAGGGATTATTTAAATTTTACAAGTGAGAAGTAAGATTGAAGAGGGAGGGACTTGCCCAAGGACTCATGTCTTATAAATGACATTTCAAATAAACTGACTTCAGGCCTCTGTCCACTGTGCCTTAAAGCACCATCTGAGTGGCTTGGCATTTCTGAATGTGGAGGGACCTAGATACAACCCCGAATCAAAGCCTGAGGCAGGCATTCTCAGGACACAAGATTACTTCTTTCACTTTGAGTTTACAGCATGTGATCCCTCGGGTATTTTTTGCCCTAACCTGGTAGATTTCTTTGGATACTCAGTGGAAAGAACTTGAAAAGGCCACTTCTCCCAGGAAGCTTTGCCTTGCCTGTTGCAGCTGTAGCGAATTGGGTGCTGTTGTTCTGGCAGCCACCCTATGTTTCTTCCTCGCCCCCCTCCGCCCACTTCCTGTTGGCTTGGGCAGGATGTGCACCTTGGGCACAGGAAGGCTTGCAGGGACCTGATGTGGCCTCCTTCTGGTTCGAGGGCAACGTTAGCCCAGCTATGATGGGAGAAGGGCTGTCTGCAGCCAGCCTGGGCAGTCTGGAGCTGGAATCCCTGGCCTGGCTCCTTGACATGGGTGTTCTCAGCAAGTGCTTTGCATCCTGCTGGTTCCCCGAACTTGCCCTCAGGACTTTTGGCAGAACAAACTTGAGATGGGACTCTGGGGGAAAAAGTTTTATCTATTCACTGTCTTTAAGTTTTGATTCAGTTGTGCATCAACCATCATTTTCTGCCCTGGCGTTTGCCTCAATGGAAGACAGGAGGAGGCGGATGGTGCTCAGATCCCTCAGCATTGCTTCTCATTGGGAATTAAGATGCGTTTACAAAAGGTGGGTAAGAAACATAAAACCACTGAGTAAGAGTTGAGGACTCTGGGAGTCTCTCGCCAAGTCCTGCCCCATTTCTACTTAGATAATCCAATTTGTTTCACCCATGAAATAAATCTCTTTCATGGGTTGTTTTAGAGTCTTCCCAACACTGCACAGATTCCTAAAGCCTGAGGCAGCATCGTGAGATTGCTTTCAGTATGGCACTAAGCATCTACAATTTACGTCTTCCTCAGAAACATCAGTGTTTTGTCCTTGTCTTAGTAGAATAAAGACATTTTTATCTTAAGCCTTGGGAACGAATGTAACAAACCCCCAGGCTTTTATCTTAGGAGTGTTTGGGGTACTTATTTTGGCACTGAAATAACCATTGGATGATAATATTTGAATATACGGTTGTCTGGTTTTGTATGTGTTTCTATTTGAGCTTTCACTTGTGGGCAGGAGCATTCATTGTGAAGTTCTGGGAGTCTGAAAACTTTAAAAACACTCAGCCTAGGGAAGAATCAACTACAAGGACCACAGACTGTTGCTCAGGGAATTACCAGTAGTTACAGGACTTGGACGTCTGATCTGCTAGTGACAAATTTAGTTAAACTCATATTGTATGAAATTTAGGCAGATGCAC